>JAUUTY010000650.1:0-242794 GCA_030979885.1 Lolium multiflorum | reverse complement strand
GAAATCTGGATTGATAAGATTTAAGCAAGTTTAAACAAAATGAAAAGTAAGCATGGGATCTTTTAATCATACGACCCAATGGAGTCCAACTTTCCAGTATTTACTTATACCAGTTCGAATCCATAAACTTTTTTGTACTAATGCAGATATAATATTCTGGTTTAGTATGTAGACTGTTGTAAACAATTGAATACTTACTTATGTATAGAACAAGGAATAAATAGAAAATATGAAAAAATAAAACCAAAAGCTGATCTTCTCATAATTTGTCATTTATTAAATAGTAAACAATTCAGTTGAGCAATAAAGACAGGCATATTCAAATAAGAAAAAATTAAGCAACGTTAATACTAACCCTAAACCATTACGAAGAGAAGTGGTTTGGGTTTCAAACATGGATATTTCAAAAACCCTCCCAAAAACCTTCATTTTGGAGTTAATAAGAAGGATCAAGGCTTACTTTTTCATTTTCATGTTTTAATCTTTTTTAAATCTTTGTCAAACCTAGGTTTTGACCAATATTCAAAAGGGCATAATTTAAAAAAAATGAAATATCAAGGCACATAGTCTTCTTATGTCATATAGTAAGCATTCAATTAAGTTGATAAACAAGGTTTAGACATATTCAAACCAGACAAATCATGTATCTACCCCCTAACCCTAAACTCGGTCTTATGAAGTCTAGCATGAAGAGAAGTCGTTTTGGGTTTCAAACGTTTAAGCCAAAAGCCCCATTTCATATATTTCAAATTTGGTTCAAATTTGAAAGACATACAAGTTATAGCACACATAGTGCATACATTTTCACACATACTGCACTAGATGCTAACCCTATAATTTGAGGCCATTTGGATGAGGTCGAAAAAATTCTTGGATTAGAATCGTGTTGTTCGAACCCCGTAGTTGGATTTTTTTGAACCCTTGATCTTTAGAACTGGGCAAAACCCAAGTTTAACCATGCAAGATTCAAATGGCCCTAAAAATTCAGAAAAAAATCAAAAGAATGAAAAACCAAAGCACATATATAGCATTCTTATGTCATATGTATAGTAAGCATTCAAGTTGATAAACAAGGTCTAGACATATATATTCAAACCAGAAAAATCATGTATATATCTACCCCTAAAACTCTAATTAAACTATGTCTTATGAAGTCAATCATGAAGAGAAGTGGTTTTGGGTTTCAAATATGGAAATTTCAAGAACCTCCCAAAAGCTTCATTTTAGAGTGACTAAGAAGGATCCAGGCTTATCTTTTCATTTCATGTTTTAAACTTGTTTAAATCCTGGTCAAACCTAGGATTTGACCAAGATTTATGGGCATAAAATTCAAAAAAATCAGAAAAATAAAAAACCAAAGCACATAAGCATATTCAAGTTGATAAACAAGGTTTGGACATATTCAAACCATACAAATCATGTATCTACCCCTAACCCTAAACTCTGTCTTATGAAGTCAAGCATGAAGAGAAGTGGTTTCGGGTTTCAAACATGGAAATATCAAAAACCTCCCAAAAACTTCATTTTAGAGTGACTGAGAAGGTTACATGCTTCCCTTTTCATTTTCATGTTTTAAACTTGTTTAAATTATCTTGGTCAAACCTAGGATTTGACAAGATTCAAATGGGCATCAAAATTAAAAAAAAATCAGAAAAAGAAAAACCAAAGCAATAGTTTTCTTATGTCATATAGTAAACATTAAAGTTGATAAACAAGGTGTAAAAATACTTAGAAAAATCATGTACGTATCTACCCCAAACCCTAAACTCTATCTTACGAAGCCAAGCATGAAGAGAAGTGGTTTTGGGTTTCAAGCATGGAAATTTCAAAAACCTCCCAAAAGCTTCATTTTAGAGTGACTAAGAAGGATCCATGCTTCCCTTTTCATTTTCATGTTTTAAACTTGTTTAAATTATCTTGGTCAAACCTAGGATTTGACATGATTCAAATGGGCATCAAAATTAAAAAAACAGAAAAAGGAAAAACCAAAGCAATAGTTTTCTTATATATGTCATATAGTAAGCATTAAAGTTGATAAACAAGGTCTAGATATATCCAAACCAGACAAATCATGTATCTACCCCCGGCCTGTCGATCTTATGAAGCTAGTCTAGCATGAAGGGAACTCGTTTTCGGTTTCAAACATAGAAATTACAAGAACATCCCAAAAGCTTCTCCATTTTAGAGTGACTACGAAGGATACTGACTTCCCTTTTCATTTTCATGTTTTAAACTTGTTTAAATCTTGGTCAAACCAAGGATTTGACCAAGATTCAAATGGCCCTAAAAATTCAGAAAAAATCAAAAGAATGAAAAACCAAAGCACATAGCATTCTTATGTCATATGTATAGTAAGCATTCAAGTTGATAAACAAGGTCTAGACATATTCAAACCAAAAAATCATGTATATATCTACCCCTAACCCTAAACTGATCTGTCGATCTTATGGAAGTCAATCATGAAGAGAAGTGGTTTTGGGTTTCAAACATGGAAATTTCAAGAACATCCCAAAAGCTTCATTTTAGAGTGACTAAGAAGGATCCATGCTTACTTACTCGTTTTCACGTGTTAAACTTGTCTAAATCTTGGTCAAACCTAGGATTTGACCAAGATATGATTCAAATGCGCAGAAAATTAAAAAAATCAGAAAAATTAAAAACCAAAGTACATAGTCTTCTTATGTCATATAGTAAGCATATTCAAGTTGATAAACAAAAGGTTTGGACATATTCAACCATACAAATCATGTATCTATACCCCCTAACCCTAAACTTTTTCTTATGAAGTCAAGCATGAAGAGAAGTGGTTTTGGGTTTCAAAGATGGAAATTTCAAAAACCTCCAAAAACTTCATTTTAGAGTGACTGAGAAGTTAGCATTAAAGTTGATAAACAAGGTTTAGACATATTCAAACCAGACAAATCATGTATCTACCCCTAACCCTAAACTCGGTCTTATGAAGTCTAGCATGAAGAGAATCGTTTTGAGTTTCAAACGTTTAAGCCAAAAGCCCCATTTCAAATATTTCAAACTTATTCAAAGTTGGTTCAAATTTGAAAGACATACAAGTTATAGCACACATAGTGCATACATTTTCACACATACTGCACTAGATGCTAACCCTATAGTTTGAGGCCACTTGGATGAGGTCGAAAAAGTTCTTGGATTAGAATCGTGTTGTTCGAACCCCGTAGTTGGATTTTTTTGAACCTTGATCTGTAGTACTGGGCAAAACCCTAGTTTAACCTATTTAATTATAGATTCGTATATCGATTTTTCTACCTTTTTATTATTACTATGCAGCACATGCGTTTGCCCGTCGAGTGAAACTCGGAGGAAGAGGGATCACTCGGAAGGAGAGAAAAAAGGCAGAGCATTATGGTGTCTTCCCTTTTTCGGGTGATGATGATGATGTTGACTGTTGTGCAGGGTTTGTCAGTGCGCAGGACGTGCGAGCGAGCGAGCGAGTCGAGCGAGGCCGAGAATGAGATAGATTTGTTTTTTTTGTGAGAGGGACAACCGAAGGATCCAGAAGGACCCACGGACTTCCAATACGCATCCTGATGCGTCTTCTCTTGACAAAGAAGATGGCTGGGAGTTGGCGTACCTATTGCACGTGACTTGTGCTCACTGAAGTGTGGGACCTCACGCGTGGGCACCACACGTAAGTGATAGACCTGTTGGTGTAAAAACTCGGTTGATTATTATAGTGCATTAGAACAAAGTTTCCTATGGATTCAAGGGTAGGAAATCCAAGTTAACTCATTTACATGACATTATTTTTTCCATGAAGCAAAGTTAACACTATCAATTGGTACATTTTGGAGTGACTAAGAAGGATCAATGCTTACTTATTCGTTTAATTTCACGTGTTAAACTTGTCTAAATCTTGTTCAAACCTAGGATTTGACCAAGATTCAAATGGGCAGAAAAATAATTAAAAAACAGAAAAATGAAAAACCAAATCACATAGTCTTCTTATGTCATATAGTAAGCATTCAAGTTGATAAACAAGGTCTAGACATATTCAAACCAGACAAATCATGTATCTATACCCCTAACCCCTAAACTCTGTCTTATGAAGTCAAGCATGTGAAGAGAAGTGGTTTTGGGTTTCAAACATCGAAATTTCAAAAACCTCCCAAAAGCTTCATTTTAGAGTGACTAAGAAGGATACATGCTTCCCTTTACATTTTCATGTTTTAAACTTGTTTAAATTATCTTGGTCAAACCTAGGATTTGACGAAGATACAAATGGGTGGGCACAAAATTCAAAAAAATCAGAAAAATGAAAAACCAAATCACATAGTCTTCTTATGTCATATCGTAAGCAATCAAGTTGATAAACAAGGTCTAGATATATCCAAACCAGACAAATCATGTATCTACCCCCTGTCGATCTTATGAAGTCTAGCATGAAGGGAAGTCGTTTTGGGTTTCAACATTGAAATTTAAAGAACATCCCAAAAGCTTCATTTTAGAGTGACTAAGAAGGATACAGACTTCCCTTTTCATTTTCATGTTTTAAACTTGTTTAAATCTTGGTCAAACCAAGGATTTGACCAAGATTCAAATGGCCCTAAAAATTCAAAAAAAATCAAAAGAATGAAAAACCAAAGCACATAGCATTCTTATGTCATATGTATAGTAAGCATTCAAGTTGATATACAAGGTCTAGACATATATATTCAAACCTAGGATTTGACTAAGATTCAAATGGGCATAACAAATTCAAAAAACAAAAACCAAACACATAGTCTTCTGATGTCATATAGCAAGCATTCAAGTTGATAAACAAGGTCTAGACATATTCAAACCAGAAAAATCCGGTATCTACCCCTAACCCTAAACTCTGTCTTATGAAGTCAATCACGAAGAGAAGTCGTTTTGGGTTTCAAACATGGAAATTTCAAAAACCCTCCCAAAAGCTTCATTTTGGAGTGAATAAGAAGGATCCAGGCTTACTTTTCATTTTCATGTTTTATACTTGTTTAAATCTTGGTCAAACCTAGGATTTGACCAGGATTCAAATGGGCATAACAAATTCAAAAAAATAAAAACCAAACACATAGTCTTCTGATGTCATATAGCAAGCATTCAAGTTGATAAACAAGCTAGGTCTAGACATATTCAAACCAGAAAATTCATGTATCTACCCCCTAACCCTAAACTCTATCTTATGAAGTCAAGCACGAAGAGATGTCGTTTTGGGTTTCAAACATGGAAATTTCAAAAACCCTTCCAAAAGCTTCATTTTGGAGTGAATAAGAAGTCAAGCACGAAGAGAAGTCGTTTTCATGTTTTAAACTTGCTTAAATCCTGGTCAAACCTAGGATTTGACCAAGATTCAAATGGGCATAAAATATAAAAAAACAGAAAATGAAAAACCAAAGCACATAGTCTTCTTATGTCATATAGTAAGCATTAAAGTTGATAAACAAGGTCTAGACATATTCAAACAAGAAAAATCATGTATCTACCCCTAACCCTAAACTCTATCTTATGTAGTCAAACATGAAGAGAAGAAGTGGTTTTGGGTTTCAAACTTGGAAATTTCAAGAACCTCCCAAAAGCTTCATTTTAGAGTGTCTAAGAAGGATCCATGCTTACCTTTTCATTTTTCATGTGTTAAACTTGTTTAAATCTTGGTCAAATCTACAAATGGGCATGAAAATTCAAAAAAGAAATCAAAAAATGGAAATAGATGGGCATAAAAATACATTTTTTGCCAACATTGTGAATAAGTAAAATGGTACACTGATATCATTTTGCATATATAGGAGTAAAAAACTTGAGTATTCAAAGTTGATGGCCGTGAGAAGATTCACATACAGTATGTGCCAAAATATGTCTTCACAAGAAAGTTCGCTACAGATCCTGCATGAACCCTTCCCAAGTGGGTACAAAAACAAGCAAACTCATACAGTTTAATTTTGAATTCATTAGGATAAAGCTCAATTATAAAACCATATGTAGATGTGGATCGAGATAAAACACTGCAACTTGATTTGGACATCTTTCAGGGTCTAGCGTACATGTGAAAATTGAAGTGGTTGTAGATTGGTAGAGACACTTCACAAAAGACCACTCGTTTTGCCCTCCTTGTGCACAGATGAAATGGGGAATCCATTTTTTATTGCCAACACATGACCCAAAAAATCTACTACTACATCCCCGTTTGAAAATATATAGGTGTCTCACTTATGTCTTGATACATGCATTTTAGTCAGAGATACATATGTATCCATACAAATTTGAGATGCATATTTTTAACCTAGGGGCATATATGAATCTTTAGCAGGTGCGTTTTTTTTACTAATCCATATGGAATATTTTGATAAAACCCTTTTAGAAGGCTTTGTTAAGGCCTCAAGGACAATGAGTTGGGAGGAGGCCAGGTAGACTGTAGCTAGGCATTGATTCGGAATTTATGATGCTTGCGACTTGCTTGCGTGGCTTGTTGATTTCCCAGGTGACGCAGCTTTTTTTGACTGCCCAGCCATGGATAGGTCATAGGAGTGCAGAGCTGTAGGCGGTGCGGATAAGTACGCGGGGCATTGATGATGTAGGTGTGTTCGGTTGCCCACGCGAGTGCAGAGCTGTAGGGTTATGCGAGTAGGCCTTTAAACTGGGAGGTGGCACAAGAAGATTTTAGTAAGGAATGGTTCCTTTCCAGAGGAATGGAATGGTTCCATCCCCGCGTTCGGTTTGGACAAAAAGGAGGTACAGAATGGTACTTTTTTTTGTTCGGTTGGAGGAATTGGAGAGCAGAACGGAATGTGGTTAAACTAAACTTTTGTCTAAGAATCGTAATTAACAATGGCAAATAGCCTTTTAAATCTTAAAATCGTAATTAACAACGCCTAATGGCCTTTTTAATCTTAAAATCGTAATTAATGTTATTTTTTGTATGGTCGGGGAATTTGGAGAGTAGAACGGAATGAAGTTAAAGTTTAATCTTTTGTCTAAATATCGTAATTAATAGTGGCAAATGGCCTTTTTAATCTCAAAATCATAATTAACAACAACTAATAATTTTTTTGGTTGGATTAGTGAAGTGCTTTGTAATTAATAGCGGCTAAGTAACAGCCGTTCCACCACATTCCACCGATTCGGTGGAATGGGTGCATTCTGCATATGGGGAGAATATTCCCTTTCGAGGAACCACTCGGTTCCGTTCCATTCCACAACCGAACACAAGAATGGGCTCTAGGTGCGGAACGGTTCCATTCCATTCCACTTGGTTCTGGAACCGAACACACCCTAAATGCGTTGCAATGGAAAATGACAGTGTGTGGTGGCCTGATGGTGAAGAAGAAAGGTCGGGCGAAGAGTTGTTGGCTAGAGTCGGTTTTATACGAATCGACGAGGTGCGGGATAGTTTGATTTTAAGGGCTCCTTTCATTCACAGGATAGGGAAATCATAGGAGTAGGAATGTAGGATTGGGATTTGGGATGACATGTGTAGTTAAATCCTATAATAAGATGAGTTGCGTTTGATTGCGCCAAATGAATTTTTCCATGAGGTAGGACCAAATATTTAATCCTATACTAGGATTTGCACTACTTGATGATTCCTATAGGATTATTTCCTATTGGATATGTTCATATGAATCAAACTACTAGTGTAGGAAATATTCCTATAAGATCTAAATCCTATTATCTTATACCAACCTAATATGAATCAAAGAAGCCCTAAAGGATTTTCGAAGGAATCATGTACGAAGTATGATTTTTCTAAGTCACCCAACATATATACTAGGAATAGAACTAAGTAGTACCATATACTTAGGCCCACATGCACAAATATTAAGTGTGGATTGAGGAAGTCGACAACTTGGGAAAAAACTTTCGCAACTGCACACCTATGTTACCACCCATGCGACGCTAATTGTCGTAGAGCTGACCTAGAACGAACTCTTGTCTCGGTTAACATGAGAGAGATAAGGGATAAATACAATTGTGATACACTTTCCTAATATTTTGTTGAATGAGATAATCTTGTGTTTCCCTAATAGGGTTAATTAAGTACACATTTGGCAGCTCGTGTGTTGCATACGTTGGTGAACTTTAGACCCCAACTATATATTATTATTTGAACTCACCTCTAACACTTAATTATGTATAATAAGGTCCCTAACTGACCTCAAACACAATTAGGTATAACAGCGGTCCATAACTAACCTCAAACACTTAATTAGGTCTAACATTGCCCCCTTAGACTACCCACAATGGGAGTATCATAGGTAGTACACTATCATGCATCTCATGCTTGCAAAAAAGCTGATGTGGCACTGCAATTAAAGATGAGAGAGAGGATTATAATATCATAGGTAGATACCGTATCATAGCACGTAGTACTAGAAAATTTAATGTTAAATAATCTTGTACATAGATCTGCATTGAGATTCTACAAATCAATTAATATAAGAAGATTATGATACTAGTACATGATACCATGCATCGTTGACATAGTAACATGTAGTATTAATTGTATCATACACACCATACTTTTATATATGATACTATGCATTGTGACTAGTATTACTGACCTCATATATACGCTTACTTAGGTCAAACAATGGTCTTTTAAGTAGTATCGGTTTAATGAAGGTTGACCTATTTTTAACTTCATTTGTGCACTAGTAGATATGATTTGGCCCATTTTTATCCATAGGCTCATCTGATGTGATGTCTGCTATATATATTGTCTTCGATGAGTATCACGCGCATTACATACTCATACCATAGAACGAAGATGAAACCCCTTACCCTCAGCGACGTACGCAACATGGTGTTTGGGTTGAATGGCCCACTGATGACCCACAAGTATAGGGGATCGCAACAGTCTTCGAGGGAAGTAAAACCCAAATTTATTGATTCGACACAAGGGGAGGTAAAGAATACTTATAAGCCTTAACAACTGAGTTGTCAATTCAGGTGCACCTGGAAAAGCACTAGTAACAGGGGTGATGTGAAAGTAGCAGTAATATGAGAGCAATAGTAACAGTAACACAGCAGCAGTAATAGCAATATGAGAGCAATGGTACCAGAAAATAGTTGACATGTAGAACAAGTATATGATGATGAAAGATGGACCGGGGTTCCCAGCTATCTACACTAGTGGCAACTCTCCAATAACAAGTGTTGGGTGAACAAATTATAGTTGGGCAATTGATAGGATTGATAAGGCATTAAGAAAGAACATCAATTCATTAATCATGTAGGCATGTTTTCCATATTTAGTCGTACGTGCTCGCAATGAGAAACTTGCACAACATCTATTGTCCTACCAGCCGGTGGCAGCCGGGCCTCAAGGGAATCTACTGGATATTAAGGTACTCCTTTTAATAGAGCACCGGAGCAAAGCATTAACACTCCGTGAAAACATGTGTCCCTCACATCACCGCCATCCCCTCCGGTTGTCCCGATTTCTGTCACTTCGGGGCCTTTGGTTTCGGACAGTGACATGTGCATACAACTTGTAGATACAATCTAAGCAATAATTATAGAGCTCAAATCTAAGATCATGCCACTCGGGCCCTAGTGACAAGCATTAAGCATAACAAGATTGCAGCAACAATAACTTCACAAACTTTATAGATAGACTAATCATAATGTATCATCCATCGGATCCCAACAAACACAACACCGATTACATCAGATGGATCTCAATCATGTAAGGCAGCTCATGAGATCATTGTATTGAAGTACATGGGGAGAATACCAACTAGCTACAGCTAGAACCCATAGTCCATGGGGGAACTACTCACGGAGCATGATGGAGGCGATGGCGTTGATGGAGATGGCTTCCGGGGGCACTTCCCCGTCCCGGCAGGGTGCCGGGACAGAGACTTCTGTCCCCCGAATTGGAGTTTCGCGATGGCGGCGGCGCCCCTGGAGTCTTTCTGGAGTTTCGTCAAGTGGTACGGTGTTTTTAGGTCGAAAGGGATTTTATAGGCGAAGAGGCGGCGCAGGGGGGCACCTGGGGGCGCCACACCCTAGGCCGGCGCGGCCAGGGTCTGGCCCGCGCCGCCATGTGGTGTGGTGGCCCCCTGGCTAGACTCTTCTTCGGTCTGGAGCCTTCCGGGAAAAATAGGAGATTTGGCGTTGATTTCGTCCAATTAAGAATATTGCCCGAACAGCCTTTTGGAACCAAAAACAGTAACAGGAAGCTGTGGCATCTTGTTAATAGGTTAGTTAAAGAAAATGCAAAAAAGTGTGAAGCAAAACATGTAAGTATTGTCATAAAACAAGCATGGAACGACAGAAATTATGGATACGTCGGGGACGTATCACCCACCCTATTTTAAAATGTTTTAGTTAATTATTTATGTAAAAAATTATCACATATAAAGTGGAAAAAAGAAAATTAGTAAGGTGTGCCCACCTGGCCTACGGTTGTTTTGTGCGTCCTCCACTGCGTACTCCTCTTGATCTGTGACGATGAACATAGTTCTTTAGAACACATGCAACACTTACAGTTGATAGGCCGTTGCAAAGCTAATCAATGATAAAACCTGCTTTTATAATCCATTGTACTTTGATTTAATTAGTCCCTCTAATGGACCCCAACTATGTGTGCTTGAGATTTAGCAAAATGCTTTGCCGCCGTGCCACAGAACAAATAATAAACAGACCAATCAAGTTTTTATCATTGCTAGACCTAACTAAGTGTTCAAGTGCTCAATTTTGACCACATTAGAGTTGAGGGGCCAAACATAATTCTTAAATACGTGAGGGACCGAACATATACTTCTAAACACCCGAGGGACAAGACAAATTTGAGTACTATTGTTATTATTAGACTAGTCACAATGGGGAGTATCATATAATAGTATCATGCATATGATACTAATGTACGATATTATTTTCACAGTCCATATTATCATCATGTAGTAGTATAATATGTTACATGTATTTAGTGATTTGTAGAATCTCAATACAAAAGTGTGTACAAGATTTGTTTGGCAGTAATTTTTCTAGTTCTACATGCTATGATACGATATCTACCTATGATACCACTATCGTCTCTTTCATCATTAACTGATATGACGCATCAACATTTTGCATGCATGTAGTGCATGATACTACTTATGATATTGCCATTGTGAGTAGTCTCCCTTTGTCCTAGAGTACAATGCCAATTTGTTTTCAGAGGCAAACTTAGACTAATACTTGGGCCCGCCAATTATGAGTTGCATGTCATTCAAAACTATATCATCGGATGCTTGTTTCGATGAACTTTCCAATGGTATATTTTGCGGATGTCATAAAATTAGGCTGGTCATACTATTTCTATAGTGGGTAGTATCATGGAGTAGTATCATAGTAATGCTACATTTATTATTTTTTAGAATCTCAATGCAAATTTGTGTACAAGATTTGTTTAGCATTAAGTTTTCTCGTTGTTTGCGCTATGATACAGTATCTACCTATGTTACACTAATCTCCTCTCTCCTACTTAATTAGCTGCCACATCAACATTTTTGTGGGACCAATGTGTATGATACTAGCTATGATACTAGCACTATCATGTGGGTACCTAAATCTCGAGTCAAAGTTTGACACGAAACCGATGTGGACTTTATTCATGGTGGAAGGGAGTAACAATCATAAGCACATTATTATTATTGATTGAACAACATTTTATTTGATGTGCCATAAGAAGTTTAGAAACTCCTAGCCCCCGGAGGTGGCGTTTTGGCACACGCGTGCTATGCACCAATTATACAAAATGATTAAAAAATTATATAAATGTTAATTTTTTGGTATACATTGTGACATCATATGTTCGTTCACAAGTTTTCGTGGAAAAACGACATTTTGTGTGGCGTGTAAAAAAAAGGCAAAAAATGTACTGTACGTAGTCGTGTTACAACATCAAAATTTGTCTTTTTTATAGGAGCCACATAATATTTTTGTGAGAAAACTTGTGTACCAACATAAAATGTCTAGATATACATGTAAAATTTTAGTTTAGAATTTTTTGACACTTTGAAATATGGATTCACATAATGGGAGCATATCTTTCCTGTAGTGAGATGCATTTCCTTCTTAGCCATTTCTTATATCTATTTATATTGTCTATATATCTATACCTCTACCTCTACCCCCTTGGATTCCTGAGCAGACTTACAGTACTAGTAGGACCTACTATTTATTATTATTACATACTCTCAAAAAAACCTCAACCAAAATTTAATATCATCGAGCGGTAAAATTCCTCGCCAACGCCCAAATATCTCGCGCCGCAAGTTTCAGATCTGCGAATATTTTTTCCTCAAAAGACTGCAAAATTCCCTTCTACTCCTCTATCCCCCAGCTTCGCCCTAGTTCGCCCGCAAGCCCTCAGAGAAACCGCCACTCTTGCCTACCTCCCGAGACCTTCAGCCGCCGCCGGCAAATCACCGCCGCACTTCGCCGTTCCAGCTGCCACGGCTTCAAACCACAGAGCTGTCCCTATCAGCCCCGATCGCACCTACTCAGGCATCCACGCGCCAGTATCTCGTTCGCCAGACTCTCTCGACCATCGCACCTGCTTAGCTTCGCCGACTGCAGCGCCCGTGCACGCACATCATGCAGCCGCCGACCGCCCTGGTTAGTAGTGTTCCTTCATCAGCCTTGACATGTCCTTCTCTCAGACCCCCAAGATACGCTACCGGCACCCACCGCAGCGATCCCTCGCAGGCCTCCACTTCACCGTGAAACGCGGAACACGTCCCTATAGCCGCCCGAAATAGGTAACCGGGAACGTCCACAACGTGTTTTGTTGTTAGAATTGTGCGGCTGGTTGTATTTCTGAATTCGTGCTATATTTCTAACTTACAAGTGCTTTTGCGTTGATAACCACCTCATCCTTTAGCTTTAAACACGACGCATAAGTATGTTTTCATAACCCACCCATTCGCTGAAACTCTACATGGTATCGGAGCCTAGGTTTCCTTCCTGCTCGCCACAAACCGTACCAAACAAGTTCTTCCTTTGCTCACAAAACCCACCATTGAGATGTAGAAATCCAGGCGGCGGGGGGCCGCATCAGGTGCTCTGCGTGGGTTGCGGCTATCACACACAACGATGTGAGCTGTGTGGCGGCTGCTCGCGCGGGGAGAAGAAGAGGGTGAAGATCGTTTTGGTTTAGAAGGGAAGAAAGTGAGATAAGGTGCGAAGAGATGTGGATCCGTGTGAGGAGGGCAGAAGTTGGGGCGTGCGGAGTGGAGCGAGCCTTTGGCGCGAGGGCGGGCCGGAGGTTAGTCTTGAGACGTTGACCCGGCCTTGGCCCGGCCGATGTGGCGAGTGCGGTCCGCCCGAGGTTGGCCGGGCGCGCGGTGAGCGCCATCAGAATGGAAGTGAGGAGAAAATGGAGATGTGAGGTTGTGAGGATATGTGGTGATGGAGTTGATGAGGCTGCGGTTGAGTCGTGATGGAGTTGAGGAGGCTCCTCAACGTTTCAAAGTCGGCATGAGATCGAAAGAAAAAGGAAAGTGACATAATATAGGAGCCAAAAATAATCCAAGAAAAGAAACTTTATTGTACATAGAGGATGACATACCGGGTCCCATTTTGTAGCAACGGTCTCGCGTTTCCAAGGCGGCACGGGACCAAAAGAAAATGAGCGGCCGACATTCTCTACAATTCAAAGAGCGAGCGGGGGATCAAAAGAAAAATAAAGGAAATAGCCAGAAATTAATTAGGGTCAAATAAATCCACCAAAGGAAACTTTTATTGTTCATAGAGGATGACATGTGGGACCAACCTGCCAACAGCGTCCTCATCGTTTCAACGGGGCAGGGGATCAAAAGAAAAAGGCAAATAGCCAGAAATTAGGGGTAAAAAATAACTCCAAGAAAGAAACTTTTATTGTTCGTAGAGGATGACATGCGGGACCCATGAACCTGCATCTCAACGTTTCAAAGGCATGAGATCGAAAGAAAAAGGCAAGTGACCAAATATCAGGAGCCAAAAATAATCCAAGATTTATTGTACATAGAGGATGACATGTGGGTCTCAAGGTGGCGACGGGGACGGGGATGACCGGGGATGACTCTGCCGTCCCCGCCCCGAACCCCGCAAGTCCCCATCCCCGCTAGTACCCGCTAAGCAATCGGGGGGAAAACGTCCGTCGCGAGCGACGGGTGCCGACGCGGGGACTCCACGGGGTCGGCGGGCGGGGGCGCCGAGGAAGGTAGGTTGCGGAGGATGCCGTCAAAGACCACGAGATCAACACGACGCCACAATCTGTTCTTCGGAGGAGGCGGCGACGAGCTAATCTTTGTCGGGCGGATGCGGGGACGCGACGTCTGGGCGATGTGGCGCGGTCTGGGAGGTTCGGACCCGAGCTCCTCATTGTGCTGCCGCCGCGCGGTGTGTCGCCACGGGTCGTGGAGGAGACGGAGACGAAGGAGAGGCTCACAGGGATTTGGGGCCCAGATGGGCGGCCGGCCCGAGTAGGCGAGAAAAAGAGAGTAGTGGTCGGGCGAAGCGTTAGGGTTTTCCTTATATATTGGATGCTCTATTAGACTGACAGGTGGGGTCTCGGGTATCCGCGGGGACTCCACGGGGCGAATTTGCCCCCATCCCTTGGATTAGCTTTCGGGTGCAGCCCCGCCCCAACTCCCCAGCCCGAGGAAATTTGCCCACCCCCATCCTAGGCTCTTCTGGGGTATATACCGGGTACCGTCCCCACGGGAGCTTCACCATCTTGATGTGGGTCCCATTTTGCAGCAGTGGTCTCAATGTTTGTAATGCGGCTCAAGAAAAAGAAAGTAGCTAGTAATTAGGGGGTGAAAAAAAATCAAGAAAAGAAAGTTGATGGACATAGAGGATGACATGCGGGTCCCTTGAACCAACTGACTTACTCAGCGTTTCAAAGGGAGGCGGGGATCAAAAAAGAAAAGGCAAACCAAAAATCGAGAGGGTCCAAAAAAACCCAACAAGGAAACTTTTATAGCACCTGAAGGATGACATGCGGGTCCCATGAGCAGCAGGTTCCTCAACGTTCCAAACGTGGCATGAGATCGAAAGAAAAGGCAAGTGACCAAATATGAGGTCCAAAAAAATCCACGAAAAGAAAGTTGATTGCTCATGAGGATGACATGCGGGTCCCATTTAAGCAGCAGCGGTATCACTTGGATTTGAGGCGAATGGGGGATCGAAAGAAAAAGATCAAGTGACCAAATATGAGGTGCCAAAATAATCCAAAAAGGAAAGTTTTATAGTACATAGAGGATGACATGCGGGTCCCATTTATGGCAAGCGGTATCAGTTTGAGAGGGAGGAGGGGATCGAAAGAAAAAGTCAAGTTACCAAATATGAGGTGCCAAAAAAATCAAGAAAAGTTTTATAGTACATAGAGGATGACATGCGGGTCCCATTTACCAGCAGCGGTATCACCGTTTGAGAGGCTCGAAAGAAAAAGGCAAGTGACAAATATGAGGTGCCAAAAAAATCCAAGAAAAGAAAGTTTTATAGTACATAGGGGATGACATGCGGGTCCCATTTAGCAGTTTGAGAGGCAGCGGGGGATCGAAAGAAAAAGGTAAGTGACCAAATATGAGGTGCCAAAAATAATTCGAAAAAGAAAGTTTTATAGTACATAGAGGATGACATCGGGTCCCGGTTAACGGCGGCCCGGTATCACCAGGTTTGAGAAGCGGCCCGGGGGATCGAAAGAAAAGAGCCAGTGACCAAATTTGAGGTGCAAAAAAAATCCAAAGAAAAAGAAAGTTGATTGCACATAGAGGATGACATGCGGGTCCCATTTAGCAGCAGCGGTCTCAACGTTTCCAAGGCAGGGATCAAAAGAAAAAAGGTAGCGAAATCGGTCAAAAAATCCAAGAATAAGAAGAATTTTGGTTCATAGGAGGATGACATGCGGGACCCTTGATCTGCATCGTAAACGGCTCGATCGGAGGAACGTTGAACGAGATGGCGCGATCTAGAAAAAAACAATGCCAGAGAGGATCATCCGGGCCCTACATCCCTCGGCGGTGCGGATTTGCGTTGACTCGGCCCGCGAACCCGAGATTTCGATGCACCACGTCCCGGGCCACCATACGCGACGTTTTGGCCGCTTTCGTCGGGCTAGGTGGCCTCAAAAACGAGAAAAACAAAAGTTTTGACATGCACCACGGAGGGACCAAAAATCGTCGGCCATGGTACACCACCAACCACGGCGCGACTTCAACTTCGTCGGCCATGGAAACTTTTCTTGTAGTGTATGTCTCGCAACAACAATATTCCTGGGATTGCGATGAATGACATAATAGGCATCCGGACTTGAAAATCCGGGTGTTGACAAGTTGGTATCAGAGCCATTGTTTGACCTTAGGAGACCCTAGTTAGAATGGACGTTCTGAAAAACTTAAGTTCAAAAACAAATAAAGTGACTATTTCTGAAAAACATAGCCACTTTCTTCTCTTTGAGATCTTGTTAAAATAAGAAGTCATGCTCTTCCTTATGAATCTACATAAAATTTTGACACACTTGTTCACTCTCTAACTTACTCATCCAATTCCCTTTCAGATGGAGCCAACCAACGTCAAGTTTTACCAGCTTGGGAATGGCGGAGACTTGATCTTCGAGAGGGACCTCGATGCCCTATCGGAGTTTCTTGGACGCCCACACCCCGAGTTCCACGGAGTCGAGGTCAACGACCAGCCCGGAGGGAAGCTTTAGTGGGTTATCACCGCTGATCTGAGGGGCAAGATGGAGCCTCCTACCTCTGAGAGTATCCTCTTTTCCTTCAGGGAAAGCAACTGGCTGGACAGACTCGCACGTGCTCTTCAGGAAGCACTTGCCCGTCTGTGCGGGCAGAATGTGGCCGCCATCCAAGGGGAACGCTTTGCGCACCTCGCAAGGCGTAACTCCGCTGGAGAACCCATGGACCTGCAGTCTCACCCCCAGCTGAGGCACCACATGGAGCATCTGGACTTTATGTTGTACGAGACCCGGAAGGAGCTGGACAACTCACGTGGTTACGCCAACTAGACCCACCTTGCACTGACTGAGCACGCCGATGCAATCAAGCTGCTTGCGAAGGACCGCAAGACACTCCGCCGGCAGCGTGCCAAGAAGAACGCTACCATTGTGCGCCTCGCACAAAGATAGCATCCTTGGAGGCCACTGTCAAGGCCCAAGAGGACCAGCTGAATGAGATGGAAGAAGACGGTGAAGACATTCAGGGAGGAGAACCCTTCCTGAGTGATGACGATGACTTCGAGGAGGATGAGTTCACTGATGAGGAGGACTATGCGTTTCTGGAGGCCGGAGAGGATGGAATCATCCCGATCGATGTGGATGATGATGATGAGGAGTAGTTGCACTAGATCACATGTGTAGATGTGAGTTTGTATCCCGCCCGTTGTATCGTAGCGCGAGTGAAATGGTTCTTAAAACCATTGGTGTATTAGCTTGTAATATATGATGAATGAATGAATGAATGTCTGTTTATGTTAACATCAAATGAATTCAAGTTTTAAATTTTTTGAACTTACCCAAAATAAGCCATAGAAAATTCCCTCTCATCTCATGATCTATCTCCATGTTCAGATGGCCCCTCCAACTCGCAGCGCAAGTCAAGATGCTATGATGCAACTGCTACAGACTTTGATGGCAGATCGAGAGGATGAAAGAGCTGAACGTCAAGCCAACATCGCAGCACTGCAACAGATAGCCAACAAGAACCAGGGTCACGGGAACCATGATCACCCCGGATCAAAGCTCAAAAATTTCCAGAACACCAACCCACCTGTTTTCAGCAAGACTGAGGAGCCCCTTGATGCACATGATTGGCTCCAAACCATGGAGAACAATCTAGAGGTAGCTGGAGTTGATGCCAATGAGAAGGTCCTGTTCGCCACTCATTACTTAGCTGGACCAGCAAGAGCCTGCTGGATCAGCACCCGTGCTATGAACGCCGGACAGATCATGACTTGGGCTGATTTCAAGCTCAAGTTCAGCAAGTATCACGTGCCCCGGGTCTTATCAAGAAGATGAGGGACGAGTTCGGGAACTCAAGCGGAAGAATGTCCCGTGGTGGAATACCGCGACAGGTTTCTCACCTTGTCAAGGTACGCCCAGACAGAGACCGACACAAATGAGAAGAGAGGAGAGATTCTGAGCAACTGCATGATGAATGCAGGTGTGCTAATCAACATCCCCTTTGCCGACCTTGAAGCCCTGGTGGACTCCGCCATCCAGGATGGAGGGAAAAAACCAAGCAAATGAGAACCGCAAACGCCGCATGATGCAAAGTGGGCCCAGCAATACCCCAGGTATCGCCCCAGCTCAAGCGGAGGTTTTGCCCCGAAACAACAAGCCCCAGATGGATGTCACGCCCCGGTTTTCAGAACCGGAGTGGAGGAAACCCCAGGCCAGGAGGCCACAACAACAACAACCACAACTACCAGAACAACACCAACAACTTCAACCGTGCCCCGACAAGAGCCCCCGGCAACAACAACCCCAATAACACCAACACTTCTCCGAGGACTGGGAGCAACGCTATTCCCGTCGCCACCAAGTACAAGGCCACCATCACTTGCTATGAATGTGGAGTTGTGGGACACTACTCAAATGAGTGCCCCAAAAGGCCCGCCAAGATTGCCGCCGCTGCACCTGCTCAGCGACAACGCCGTGTCTCCACCGGCAAGAAGTTCGCCCAACAACCCCAACAACCACAACGGCCGCCTCTTTCACATGAACGCCGAAGAAGCCCAGGAAGCACCAGATGTTGTGCTGGGTATGTTTCCTGTTAACTCAGTACCTGCAAGAGTGTTGTTTGATTCTGGAGCATCGCATTTGTTTGTTACTGAAGATTTTGCATGCACTAGTAAAATTCAACCAATCAGTTTGAAGCATGTCATGATAGTTCAAATACCTGGATCAACAACCAAAGCTAGAAAATTTTGCAAAGATGTACCCATCAGAATTCAAGAAATAGATTTTTATGCAAACTTGATTATACTGGGAGCAAAAGGTTTGGAAGTAGTATTGGGTATGGACTGGATGTCGAAACATCATGGATTGATTGATTTTGCCAAGAAGGCCATCACCATGGCTAGTAGCACCGGAGTGGTAGTAGAACATGTGTCTGAAGAGCTGCCCAGAAAGTTCTGCAAACCAAAGTGTAGCCAAGCCAACTCGGATCAGATCGGGGTCGTCTGTCGATACTGCGATGTGTTTCATGATCTACCCGGTATGCCCCCGGATCGGGATATCGAGTTTATCATCGAGTTAATTCCTGGAACAGGACCTATAGCACGAGAGAGCCTATAGCATGAACACGGCAGAGTTAGTGTGAAGAAGCAACTGGATGATATGTTGCACAAGGTCTGATTCGACCAAGTGCGTCGCCTTGGAGATCCCCAGTTCTATTTGTGGATAAGAGGATGGTGCCAATCGGTTATGTACGGATTATCGTAAACTTAACGATGTCACCATCAAAAACAAAATACCCCTTGCCGAGAGATAGAAGACTGTTTGACCAGTTGACCGGTGCCACAATATTCTCTAAGATTGATCTTAGGACTGGTTACCATCAACGGAAGATTCGTGCAACCCCAAAACTTCCTTCACCACCCGATATGGATTGTATGAGTACAATGTCATGTCATTTGGATTAACCAATGACCCCTGTTATTTCATGAACCTCATGAATAAGATCTTCATGAACTTTTTGGATAAGTTTGTCGTTGTTTTCATCGACGACATCCTTATCTACTCCAAATCCGAAGAGGAACATGAGCAACACCTGGAAGTTATCCAGAAACCCTTAGACAGCACAAGGTGTATGCCAAGTTCAGCAAGTGCGAGTTTTGGTTGAAGGAAGTAGGATTCTGGAACATATCTTTTAAGGAGGAATTGCCGTAGATCCGCCAAGATCAAGAACGTTACGAATGGAAAGCCCCAACCACTCAGACCGAGGTCCGTGCATTTCTTGGATTAGCGGGATATTACCGCAGATTTGTTGAAGGATTTTCAAGCATCGCCCAACCCATGACTCAACTGTTGAAGAAGGATAAGAAGTTTGAATGGACGGATAAAGGTGAAGAGAGTTTTCAGCAACTCAAGAAAAGATTGACCACAGCCCCAATATTGATCATGCCGGACATCACTAAGCCCTTTGACGTATATTGTGATGCATCCAAGATTGGTCTCGGATGTGTGTTGATGCAAGAAGGCAAGGTGATATCATATCTGTCAAGGCAACTGAAGCAACATGAGCAGAATTATCCAACCCATGACTTAGAGCTAGCAGCAGTAGTCTTAGCCCTGAAAGTATGGCGTCATTACCTCATGGGTAATCGATGCGAGATCTATTCGGATCACAAGAGCCTGAAGTATATCTTCACACAGAAGGAGCTGAATATGAGGCAGAGAAGATGGTTAGAGTTAATCAAGGATTATGATATGGAAATTCACTATCACCCCGGCAAGGCCAATGTGGTAGCGGATGCCCTGAGTAGACTGCCGTGTCAGTTGAACTCCATGATAGCAGAAGAACAACCTAGCCTATACCAAGAGTTTGAGCAGTTTAGAATGGAGCTAGTTAGTGAAGGATTCCTAGCCAGCATAGAGCTTCAGCCCATCTTGATTAGTCAGATCAAAGAAGCACAGAAAGGAAATGCTAGCATTGACGGAATCAAGAGCCAAATAGCTGCGGGAAAGGCACCAGGATTCACCGAAGATGAAGAAGGAGTGCTTTGGTACAACGGACACTTGTGCGTGCCGTCAGATTCAGAGTTGAAGCAAGTCATTCTGAAGGAAGCTCACGACACCCTATACTCCATCCACCCCGGAGGTACCAAGATGTACCAACACTTGAAGGAACAATTTTGGTGGCATGGAATGAAGCGAGATATCGGGAGCTACATCGCCAAGTGTGATATCTGTCAGAGAGTCAAGGCAGAGCATCAACGACCCGCAGGACTGTTGCAACCCTTGCAAATTCCAGAATGGAAGTGGGACTCGGTTGGAATGGACTTTATCACCGGATTGCCCAAATAGAGCAAAGGAAATGATTCTATCGGGTAGTGGTCGGATTGACCAAGGTAGCCCATTTTATCCCGTCAAGACCACCTATCAAGGCCCCAAGCTAGCTGAGTTATACATCTCCAGAATAGTCGCCCTGCACGGAACCCCGAAGTCAATTGTGTCAGATAGAGGATCCCAATTCACCTCAAGATTCTGGCAGAAAGTACATGAAGGACTTGGAACCCGGCTGAATTTCAGCACCGCCTATCACCCGCAGACTGATGGACAGACTGAAAGAGTCAACCAGATACTCGAAGACATGTTGAGAGCTTGTGTACTGGAATATGGATCCAAGTGGGAAGACTGCCTGCCTTACGCATAATTCTCGTACAACAACAGTTATCAAGCCGACTACAGATGGCCCCCTTTGAAGCCCTGTACGGAAGGAAGTGCCGTACCCCTCTGAATTGGTCGGAGGTCGGAGAAAGCGAAGTCTTTGGACCAGATGTTCTCCGAGAAGCTGAAGAGAAGGTGCACAAGATCCGCGTGTAGGATAACGTTGCATAGAAAACAAAAATTTTCCTACGGCGAACACGCAATCCAAGCCAAGATGCAATCTAGAAGACGGTAGCAACGAGGGGATTATCGAGACTCACCCTTGAAGAGATTCCAAAGCCTACAAGAGAGGCTCTTGTTGCTGCGGTAGACGTTCACTTGCCGCTTGCAAAAGCGCGTAGAAGATCTTGATCACGATCGGTTCCGGCGCCACGAACGGGCAGCACCTCCGTACTCGGTCACACGTTCGGTTGTTGATGAAGACGACGTCCTCCCGTTCCAGCGGGCAGCGGAAGTAGTAGCTCCTCTTGAATCCGACAGCACGACGGCGTGGTGTCGGTGGCGGTGTAGAAGTCCGGCGGAGCTTCGCTAAGCTATGCGGGCAATATGAAGTGGAGGAGCAAAGCTAGGGTTTGGGAGGGGGTGGCCGGCCACTCTATGGGGGGCGGCCAGCTTGTGGTCTTGGGGTGGCCGGCCCCCTCCCTTGGCCCCTCATTATATAGGTGGATCCCAAGTGTTGGTGTCCAAGTCTTCGAATAAGACCCGAAACCAAAACCTTCCATATGGTGGGAAACTTTCCCTCCCACTAGAGGTGGGAATTCCACCTTCCATAGGGGGGGTGGCCGGCCCCCTAAGGGGGAGTCCACTTGGGACTCCTCCCCCACTAGGGTTGGCCGGCCATGGAGGTGGAGTCCCATGTGGACTCCACCTTCCTTGGTGGTTTCTTCCGGACTTTTCTAGAACCTTCTAGAACCTTCCATAGAACCTTCCGCATCATTTTATTCACATAAAATGACATCCTATATATGAATCTTATTCTCCGGACCATTCCGGAACTCCTCGTGATGTCCGGGATCACATCCGGGACTCCGAACAAATATTCCAACTTCATTCCATATTCAAGTACTACCATTTCAACATCCAACTTTAAGTGTGTCACCCTACGGTTCGTGAACTATGCGGACATGGTTGAGTACTCACTCCGACCAATAACCAATAGCGGGATCTGGAGATCCATAATGGCTCCCACATATTCAACGATGACTTTAGTGATCGAATGAACCATTCACATACGATACCAATTCCCTTTGTCACACGATATTTTACTTGTCCGAGGTTTGATCATCGGTATCACACTATACCTTGTTCAACCTCGTCTCCTGACAAGTACTCTTTACTCGTACCGTGGTATGTGGTCTCTTATGAACTTATTCATATGCTTGCAAGACATTAGACGACATTCCACCGAGAGGGCCCAGAGTATATCTATCCGTCATCGGGATGGACAAATCCCACTATTGATCCATATGCCTCAACTCATACTTTCCGGATACTTAATCCCACCTTTATAACCACCCATTTACGCAGTGGCGTTTGATGTAATCAAAGTACCTTTCCGGTATAAGTGATTTACATGATCTCATGGTCATAAGGACTAGGTAACTATGTATCGAAAGCTTATAGCAAATAACTTAATGACGTGATCTTATGCTACGCTTAATTGGGTGTGTCCATTACATCATTCATACAATGATATAACCTTGTTATTAATAACATCCAATGTTCATGATTATGAAACTAATCATCTATTAATCAACAAGCTAGTTAAGAGGCTTACTAGGGACTCTTTGTTGTTTACATATCACACATGTATCAATGTTTCGGTTAATACAATTATAGCATGGTATGTAAACATTATCATAAACACAAAGATATATAATAACCATTTATTATTGCCTCTTGGGCATATCTCCAACAGTCTCCCACTTGCACTAGAGTCAATAATCTAGTTTACATATGTAAAGATATAACACCTTGGCCTTCTGGTGCTTTATCATGTTTTGCTCACGGGAGAGGTTTTAGTCAACGGTTCTGACATGCTCAGAAACGTATGTATTTTGCAATTCATATGCGTCTCAGCGCATCACTCATTTTCCAAATGAGTCGGCATATATGCTTAGTCCTCTGGTGGAACCTTAATTCCGCGGTCTGAAATATGTCACTAATATTGTCATACACAATATAGCTTCAAAGTTCTGACTTTGTCGGAACTACACCAAGTTCTCAAAGAACCTCTGACTTAACATCCTTTGTCATTGTCAAAACAATGACATATTCTGCCTTCTTTTGTAGAATCCATCACAATATTTAGAACTCTTCTAAATCTAGCATAGACAACTTCTAGCTCATTGTGCTACCTTTTAAACAACACTTAGTCTAATTTGAGATTTGAAATTATATTTTATATGTGACAAAACCAATATCGGTGTAACACCTTAACCAATATCGGTGTAACACCTTACAGCGATTTGTTTGTCATTTCTTCATACAAAAAAATATATATATATCCTTAGTTCTTCTAAAGTACTTAAGGATATTCTTACTGTCGTTCAATGATCATCATATGAATCATTCTGGTATATGCTCATAACACTTTATAGCACATGATATCTGATTGTGTACATGTTATTTGTGATCTATAATCACTCATGTGTTTTTACTCATTGAGTGTCAGATACACTCAAGTCTTGTTAAACCTTCACATGACAAGAACATTTTCTTAATATTTCTATATTGAACTACTTCAATATCCATCATATGTACTTTGACTTAAACTTATTTATGTGTTTCAATCTATCTTCATAGATCTTGACACTAAATTTGTTTCAGTCCATATCCTTTCATTGAAGTTAATTCTCAATGAAACCTTTTAATCAAGTATATAATTACATCATTTATAACCAACTATATGTCACCTACATAAAGTATTATAAATGTGTCTTAGCGCTCCCACTTAATTTCTTGCAAATGCAAGCCTCTTCATCGTCTCTGATGAAATCAAAAACTCTTTGACTATTTCATCTGGTGAAGATTCTAACTCCGTGATACTTACTTCATCCAATTGAAGTTCGTATACCTATCTAGTATTCCACGGACCAGCAAAACTCTTGGTTGTATCTTGTATACACCTTTAATACACACTTCTGTTAAGTAGTGTATTTTGCCATCCTACTAGCATATCTCATAAAAGAAATATGTAGTGATTACTAGAATAATCCACATAGACTATAAGCATTGCTACGGAAGATCTAATCTTATCGTAGTCAACTCTTTGAACTTTGTCGTAAACAATTTTTCGACAAGTCGAGCTTCTTTAAGGATATTCCATCCAAGTCCATCAATTTTATAGATCCATTTACTTTCAAAAAGTATTTATCTATCTTGGATTTCATGGCATATAGCCATTTTAACGGAGTCAGGGCCCATCATAACTTCTTTGTTTGTAGTTGGTTTATCATTGTTCAAAATCAATCCTTTGTTCACAAATCATTTATTTGATCACAAAGTAAACCATACCTACAAGGTTCAATATGTACTTCGATCTCCATGGCTAAAACACTTTGTAGTCATGGGAGCCATGATCGTCGTGGCCGCTTCCGAAACAAATTCCGATGCTGCGCTACTCTGATCATTATGCTCAGGTTCATAAACCTTATCAAATTATATTGTCCTCCCACTCAAATACTTCACTAGAAACAATTTCTTGGAAATAAGAAACATTGACAAACACTTTTGTCTTTGTCTCGTGGGAAGAATTCCCAATTAATTCTCTGGGATAACCAACAAAGACATTTATCCGATTTTGGTTGTAAACTCTTAGACCAAAATTTAAAGAAAGACTATTAGGGTTTATACCCATACCATAACTCGTATGGTGTCATTTCAACGGATCATGATGATGCTCTATTCAGTGTAAAAGCGGTAGTCACTAAAGCATAATCCACAAAAATATAATGGCGTCATAATATTTTATCTCATCATTAATCCAACAAGGTTTGGATACATATCTTGGATACTATATCATCATTATGATACTCCAAGAAATGTGAGTTGTAGAACAATTTCATAACTCTCTTAGATGTTCGCTAAAACTCGTAATTCAAATATTTCTACCATGATCCAATCATAGATATTTGACTTTTCTATTACGATGATTTCCACTTCATGCTGAAATTTATTTGAATCTATTCAAATGTTTCAAACTTCTTTCTTATTGAATATATCCACATATATACTCAATTCATTGTTGGAAGTTTTCATGAAGTAGAAGAATCTCCCGCACACAACTATGCCCAGTGAACCACATACATCATCATGTATATTTCCACTAAGTTAGTTGCCCGTTCAACTCTTGGCCTATGAACGGTATTTTAGTCATTCTCTTTAGAAAAGATTTGCAAGTGTCAAACGATTCAAAAATCAAATGACTCCAAAAATCCATTTGCATGGAGTTCCTTCATGCGTTCCTTTCTAACATGACCTAAATGGCGGTTCCACAAATAAGTGGAATTCAAATCATTTGCCTTATGGCATTTTAGCGTCAGTGTTATGTATGTGTGTTTCACCATTAAGATTTATAATAACTTATCCATCATACATGGAGTAATGTCATAATTTGAACAACTCATTGTTTTTATTTGACCAGAGCAAAATAACAATTATTAAGTTCTTTATTATAAATTCTAAGGGCTAGATAGAATGCCAACGACGAACATAATAACACTTTATTTTTGTTCTTGACGTGCATTTCTATCATATTTCTTGTCAGTCACTTAGGCCATTGTATTCTTGTATTGTGTTGTTTTGTATGACACTTCATACCAACCAATATGGTACTAATACCCAAGAATTTCATTGTGTGATCAAACTAGAAATACAACCATAACATGTATATCATTTATATACACCTGAGCTAGACTTTCTAGTCTTTTCTTTATTTCTGCCAGAATATCTTTTGTAGTTTCTCTTTTAGCTTTCCTCATTATTCAGAAAAACACTTCAACATCAATAACTTCTAGGTTTGTTGGTCAAATACCAATAACCTTGAGGTTTTTACTTTGAAGTTGTTCATCATAAGTGTTCTAGATTTCACTTATTAGTAACTATGATGAACAATTTCACTCATAATTTTATCCATCAATTCATGACAACTTTTTGAGACCATGTCTGTACATGCTAGGCTCATAAAGTTTAACCTTAGTATTCGTATGTGCAAATCTGGCTTGCACCCGTTGTAAGCACACGTAGAATCTATAACACCCGATCATCACGTGATGCTTCGATACGACGAGTCTTAGCAACGGTGCATACTAAGGATGATAACTTCATGGATATGCGAATATCGTTAGTGCTCCAATAGTTGGAGGATTGTGACGCCTGGCGTCTTCAACCTTCATACATTCCCATAAAACTTATGAGTTTATGTAGTCTCACCAAATTATATTCTATCATCTTGCAATAAGGTCTTAGATATCACATATATCTTATACCTTGATTATTTCTGAAAACTAAATTTTCAGCTCCTTACTTTTCAAACAGATTTGAACTTCAAGTTTCACGGAGACAAGATAACTTTAGGTACTAATTGAAACCATAGCTCTCTGAATCAACAAAGTGAGTTTCACTAAAAGTTTGCAATAGGACTTAATCAATTCTTGATTCTTTAACAATACGGTACTAATCCGTAAAGTTTCTTATCAGATTTTAACAGTATTTCTATCTCAATAACAAGACTAGCGCATAGTAGTAAACGGATGCCAATACTACAAAATTAATTCAAAATACTACTCAGACTATGTTTATGATAAATTGAGTTCAAAATTTTAATTCAATATAATTAAAACACTAGGTGAACTCCCACTCAAAACAATATCCCTCGCATTGTCTTAGTGATCACACGAACCAAATCTACCGCACCTAAACCCGATCATCACGAGAAAAGGTGTGATTTCAATGGCGAACACTCAAAGTGTTCATCATATCAATCATATGATTCATGCTCTACCTTTCGGTATCACGTGTTCCGAGACCATGTCTGTACATGCTAGGCTCGTCAAGGCCACCTTAGTATCCGCATGTGCAAAACTGTCTTGCACCCGTTGTATGTACTTATTGAATCTATCACACCCGATCATCACGAGATGCTTCGAAACGACAAGACTTGATAACGGTGCTACTAAGGATGAACACTTTATTATCTTGAGATTTTAGTGAGAGGGATCATCTTATAATGCTACCGTCGCGATCTAAGCAAAATAAGATGCATAAAAGGATTAACATCACATGCAGTTCATATGTGATATGATATGGCCCTTTTGTCTTTGCGCCTTTGATCTTGATCTCCAAAGCGTGGACATGATCTCCATCATCAACGGGCATGATCTCCATCATCGTCGGCGAAGCACCAAGGTCAATGGCGCCGTCTTCATGATCGTCCTCCATGTAGCAACTATTACAACTACTTTGAAATACTACTCAACATGAAATTTAAAGACAACCATAAGGCTCCTGCCGGTTGCCACAATACAATAATGATCATCTCATACATATTCATCATCACATTATGGCCATATCACATCACCAAACCCTGCAAAAACAAGTTAGACGTTCTCTAATTTGGTTTGCATATTTTACGTGGTTTAGGGTTTTCGAGTAAGATCCAATCTACCTACAAACATGAACCACAACGGTGATACTAGTGTTTTCAATAGAAGAGTAAATTGAATCTTCACTATAGTAGGAGAGACAGACACCCGCAAAGCCACTTATGCAATACAAGTTGCATGTCGAGCGTGGAGCAAATCTCATGAACGCGGTCATGTAAAGTTAGCCCGAGCCGCTTCATCCCACTATGCCACAAAGATGCAAAGTACTCAACTAAAGATAACAAGAGCATCAACGCCCACAAACCATTGTGTTCTACTCGTGCAACCATCTATGCATAGACACGGCTCTGATACCACTGTAGGATAACGTTGCATAGAAAACAAAAATTTTCCTACCGCGAACACGCAATCCAAGCCAAGATGCAATCTAGAAGACGGTAGCAACGAGGGGATTATCGAGACTCACCCTTGAAGAGATTCCAAAGCCTACAAGAGGAGGCTCTTGTTGCTGCGGTAGACGTTCACTTGCCGCTTGCAAAAGCGCGTAGAAGATCTTGATCACGATCGGTTCCGGCGCCACGAACGGGCAGCACCTCCGTACTCGGTCACACGTTCGGTTGTTGATGAAGACGACGTCCACCTCCCCGTTCCAGCGGGCAGCGGAAGTAGTAGCTCCTCTTGAATCCGACAGCACGACGGCGTGGTGTCGGTGGCGGTGTAGAAGTCCGGCGGAGCTTCGCTAAGCTATGCGGGCAATATGAAGTGGAGGAGCAAAGCTAGGGTTTGGGAGGGGGTGGCCGGCCACTCTATGGGGGGCGGCCAGCTTGTGGTCTTGGGGTGGCCGGCCCCCTCCCTTGGCCCCTCATTATATAGGTGGATCCCAAGTGTTGGTGTCCAAGTCTTCGAATAAGACCCGAAACCAAAACCTTCCATATGGTGGGAAACTTTCCCTCCCACTAGAGGTGGGAATTCCACCTTCCATAGGGGGGGTGGCCGGCCCCCTAAGGGGGAGTCCACTTGGGACTCCTCCCCCACTAGGGTTGGCCGGCCATGGAGGTGGAGTCCCATGTGGACTCCACCTTCCTTGGTGGTTTCTTCCGGACTTTTCTAGAACCTTCTAGAACCTTCCATAGAACCTTCCGCATCATTTTATTCACATAAAATGACATCCTATATATGAATCTTATTCTCCGGACCATTCCGGAACTCCTCGTGATGTCCGGGATCACATCCGGGACTCCGAACAAATATTCCAACTTCATTCCATATTCAAGTACTACCATTTCAACATCCAACTTTAAGTGTGTCACCCTACGGTTCGTGAACTATGCGGACATGGTTGAGTACTCACTCCGACCAATAACCAATAGCGGGATCTGGAGATCCATAATGGCTCCCACATATTCAACGATGACTTTAGTGATCGAATGAACCATTCACATACGATACCAATTCCCTTTGTCACACGATATTTTACTTGTCCGAGGTTTGATCATCGGTATCACACTATACCTTGTTCAACCTCGTCTCCTGACAAGTACTCTTTACTCGTACCGTGGTATGTGGTCTCTTATGAACTTATTCATATGCTTGCAAGACATTAGACGACATTCCACCGAGAGGGCCCAGAGTATATCTATCCGTCATCGGGATGGACAAATCCCACTATTGATCCATATGCCTCAACTCATACTTTCCGGATACTTAATCCCACCTTTATAACCACCCATTTACGCGGTGGCGTTTGATGTAATCAAAGTACCTTTCCGATATAAATGATTTACATGATCTCATGGTCATAAGGACTAGGTAACTATGTATCGAAAGCTTATAGCAAATAACTTAATGACGTGATCTTATGCTACGCTTAATTGGGTGTGTCCATTACATCATTCATACAATGATATAACCTTGTTATTAATAACATCCAATGTTCATGATTATGAAACTAATCATCTATTAATCAACAAGCTAGTTAAGAGGCTTACTAGGGACTCTTTGTTGTTTACATATCACACATGTATCAATGTTTCGGTTAATACAATTATAGCATGGTATGTAAACATTATCATAAACACAAAGATATATAATAACCATTTATTATTGCCTCTTGGGCATATCTCCAACAACAGAGCACAACAACGACTGAGACGCCGACAGATGCCGCCGACGAGACGTCCGAAAGATCCCATGGAAAGGAATGTTTCAACTCAAAGGAGCTTGCACCCCGATATGGAAAGACACTTCAAAGTCGGACCCTTCAAAGTTCTTATCGTGGAGACTTATCAACGGAGTGCCTGAGAAATGTCGGCTGTGCACGACGTGTTTCACATCTCACTACTCCGGAAGTGCTTGGAAGTGCCGGAGAAGACCGAAGTGTTCAAGAACATCGATCACCGCTCGGTGGATATCAACACGGACTTGACATACCGCGAAGTACCTATCCGCATCCTGGAAGAAGCTTTCAGAACCGCCCGCACCAGGAGTATCAAGTTCCTGAAAATCCAATGGAGCAACCACACCGAAGAAGAAGCCACCTGGGAGCGAGAAGAAGATATGAAGAAGGAATACCCAGATCTCTTTAGTACCTAGTTTTCTCTAAGATCTCGGGACGAGATCTTTTGTAAGGGAGAAGGGTTTGTAACATCCCAAAAATTCAATAAAGAGATAAAGAGAGTTTCCAAAATACCAAAATTTAGAACCAACAAAAACTTTTTATTTTCCATATAGTGCTATGCATATACTCAATTTGATTATTGTGTTAGGTGTGCTTTTGCCATGATGATTGCTTGTGAGTGAACCATGATGCTAAAACCCTAATATAAGATCACTTGATCAATCCAACAAACGGAAAAATGAAAGAAGAAAAGAAAAGAGAATCCTACACACACTCACATATGGTTTAGGCCATTTTTGCAAATACTAAGCCTAGACCATTTTGGCTTGCACCATTAGTTGTAAATGGATACTAAACACTTATTAACACTTTTGGAATCAAAGAAACTCAAATTGAATCAAATATGAGCTCACATACAATTACGGTCAAAATGGCAAATCTTAGCCTGATGCCCTCTTTGAGCCTCTGTCTTGGAAGATTTCTAAACTAAACTTGGCCAATTCTTTGCATCTCATCCAAGACAACATCAAGATGAACAACTTTGTCCAAAACCATCACCCCAAATTCCTTCTCAATTTCAAATGGTGCACAAGCAAAGTAGAGACCTTGAAGCATATGTAAGATCATATGCAATTTGGATTTTTGCAAACTATTTCAAATTTGACCACCATCACCACCATTATACTTCAAATAATATATGAATGCAACCCACTAAAATTCATGCAAATATTCGAAAATAACTTTCTTGCGGCCATTTCATCAAACACTTGGTGAGCACAAGTCTGCCAACTTCATACTTTGCAAAACCCAGCAGTTCATAGCCTACCCCATCGACCCTAGGTCATCCTTGGTACCTCTCTGACCTCTCTGAGCCTTGCCAAGAAGAATAGACAAGAAAGGGTACACTGCATCGTCACCATTTGACCTAGATGAACCATGCCGTGGCATGGCATGGCCTCACCATGCCATTTCTCTCTCTGGCCGAATCCAATGAGCCCAACCTTGTCAGTCGTGTTCTCCACACTCCCCTGATCATCCTGGACACGAGCCTCGACCGAACGGTGCATCAGACGCGCCGGAACACGCGACGCCCAGGCGTGCCAGACATGCACACGCACGTCAGAGCGTGCACGGCGAGCACCACGGGCACGCCCAGAGCACACGTCGCCTCGCTCGCTCGAGTCACCCCGTCCTCTTCTCTCTGCGCCACCAGCTCCGCGACGTCACCAGCCACCGCCCAGACACCGCTAATGTCTACGTGTGCTTCTATTCTTGTAGACAATGTTGGGCCTCCAAGAGAAGAGGTTTGTAGAACAGCAGCAAGTTTCCCTTAAGTGGATCACCCAAGGTTTATCGAACTCAGGGAGGAAGAGGTCAAAGATATGCCTCTCAAGCAACCTGCAATCACGATACACGAAGTCTCTTGTGTCCCCAACACACCTAATACACTTGTCGAGATAGTATAGGTGCACTAGTTCGAAGAGATAGTGAAATACAAATAGTATGGATGTATATGAGTGGTAATAGCAATCTGAATAAAATATGGCAGCGAGTAAACATGCAACAGAACAGTAAATAAACAGAGATTCGATGTTTGGAAACAAGGCCTAGGGATCATACTTTCACTAGTGGACACTCTCAACATTGATCACATAATAAAACCACTCTACACTCTCTTGTTGGATGACAAACACCATTAATTGTGTAGGGCTACAAGAGCACCTCAATGCCGGAGTTAACAAGCTCCACAACATTCGATGTTCATATTTAAATAACCTTAGAGTGCATAATAGATCATTGCAATTATACCGAGTACTAACATAGCATGCACACTGTCACCATCACACTATGAAAGGAGGAATATATCACATCAATACTATCATAGTAATAATTAACTCCATAATCTACAAGAGATTACAATCATAACCTACGCCAAGTACTACATGATGCACACATTGTCACCATTACATCATGGAGGAGGAATAGAGTACTTTAATAACATCACTAGAGTAGCACATAGATGAATAGTGATACAAAGCTCATATGAATCTCAATCATGTAGGGCAGCTCATGAGATCATTGTATTGAAGTACATAGGAGAGAGATTAACCACATAGCTACCGGTACAGCCCTTAGCCTCGATGGAGAACTACTCCTCCTCATGGGAGACAGCAGGCGGTGATGAAGATGGCGGTGGTGTCGATGGAGAAGCCTTTCGGGGGCACTTCCCCGTCCGGCGGCGTGCCGGAACAGAGACTTATGTCCCCCAGATCTTGGCTTCGCGATGGTGGCGGCTCTGGAAGGTTTCTCGTACCGTGGCTTTTTCGTATCGATGTTTTAGGTCAAGGAGCTTTAAATAGGCGAAGAGGCGGAGTCGGAAGGCTGACGAGGCCGCCAGACTATGGAAGAGCGCCCCCCCTTGGGCCGCGCCGCCCACACGTGTGGGCCCCCCAGGGCTCCCCTCTGGTGCCTCTCGGTGTTACGAAGCTTCGGGCAATTATAAGATCTTTGGCGTTGATTTCGTCCAATTCCGAGAATATTTCCTTACTAGGATTTGAAACGAAACAGCAGAAAACAGGACGCACTTCGGCATCTCGTTATTAGGTTAGTTCCGGAAAACGCATCAAAACGATATAAAGTGTGAATAAAACATGTAGGTATTGTCATAAAACTAGCATGGAACATAAGAAATTATAGATACGTTTGAGACGTATCAAGCATCCCCAAGCTTAGTTCCTACTCGCCCTCGAGTAGGTAAACGATAACAAGAATAATTTCTGAAGTGACATGCTACCAACATGATCTTGATCAGCAATATTGTAAAGCATATGAGATGAATGCAGCGATTCGAAGCAATGGTAAAGACAATGATTAAACAACTGAATCATATAGCAAAGACTTTTCATGAATAGTACTTTCAAGACAAGCATCAATAAGTCTTGCATAAGAGTTAACTCATAAAGCAATAGATTCAAAGTAGAAGGCATTGAAGCAACACAAAGGATGATTAAGTTTCAGCAATTGCTTTCAACTTGTAACATGTGTATCTCATGGATAATTGTCAACATAAAGCAATATACAAGTGCAATAGGTAAACATGTAAGAATCAATGCACAGTTGACACAAGTGTTTGCTTCTAAGATAGAAGGAATAGGTAAACTGACTCAACAATAAAGTAGAAGATAGGCCCTTCGCAGAGGGAAGCAGGGATTAAATCATGTGCTAGAGCTTTTTAAGTTTTGAAATCATATAGAGAGCATAAAAGTAAAGTTTTGAGAGGTGTTTGTTGTTGTCAACGAATGGTAGCGGGTACTCTAACTACCTCATCAACCAGACTTTCAAGAGCGGCTCCCATGAAGGACGTTATCTCTACCAGCAAGGTAGATCATCCCTCTTCTCTTTTGTTTACACATGTACTTTAGTTTAGTTTTTATTTTTTATTTTTTAGATGACACTCCTCCCAACCTTTTTCTTTCACAAGCCATGGCTAACCGAATCCTCGGGTGCCTTCCAACAATCACATACCATGAAGGAGTGTCTATTTGCAAATTTAAGTTGCTTACTGATGAATCAGAGCAAAACATGTGAAGAGAATTATTAATGCAAGTTAATTAATCGGGGCTGGGAACCCCATTGCCAGCTCTTTTTGCAAAGTTATTGGATAAGCGGATGAAGCCACTAGTCCATTGTGAAAGTCTGTCAAAAGTAAATGAAAGATAAACACCACATACTTCCTCATGAGCTATAAAACATTGACACAAATAAGAGATAAAACACCACATACTTCCTCATGAGCTATAAAACATTGACACAAATAAGCTCCTTAGTTTTTCCTCAGTTTTACCCAAGCGTTTGTCTGAAACCATCACACGTGATGTAACGGCCGGTTGCCCGACGGTTGACCGTTATCTTCTGACTAGTGGGGCCACGTAGAGCCTGCAAAGACACGTCAGACCATCCATCTTTGTTTGACCGTAAGCATCGCTGTATCCCTGACCAAAACGCGAACGAGTGGGGCTTCGGTATATCAAATGACAAGTGGGGCCATGACGCTGATACAAGGGGCAATACACGGGTAGGATTAGATTTTTAAACGGAGCTCTACAGCGATGGCATGGAGGAGGTGGCATGCGGGGTGCCGAGATGAGATCGACGTCCACAAAGAACTGCATGAGGCGAGACCAGACGCATTAGATAGATATGAACTAGACGCGTTTAACCATGCAAAGAAGAGAAGAAATGGTCGACGACATCGACGACCACCTCAAAACTTTGACTGACCGTGTCGGACACGAACGCGAGCAATGTAGAGAAAACTAGTGTCTCTCCTTTCTGGCGTGTATAGGTGGGTGCTAGGAGAGTGTGGTGGCGAAGGGAAAGACCTCGCGGCGGTCTGTGGCGTCCAGCATAGCGGGTCGGCGTGGCCGTGCCCACAGCGGCGTGCATGCATGTTCGGCATTGGCATCATCATGTACGTTCGGCATTGGCCTCGGCGGTATCTCTGGTGTGTCAGTGATCGAATGAGGGGACGGGATTGAGGGTGCATCCCGACGTTGACCTAGCAGTGGCGGCGAGCATAGCCGTTCTGACCATGCCGATATCGGCATCGGCATCGTTTGGAGGTTGTGGTGCTCGAATCAAGTTGGGATTTGTTTCTTGTAGGCCAAAATGAATTTGAAACAAGTTTCATGTTGAAGGTTAGGTAACGAAAGTTTGTAACTATCCCAAAATTATACTAGCGCCATGGTGAGGTTCTTTTTGATAGAGCTATACGGTTGGGCAAACTTTTTGACACTTTTTAGATAGGGTTCCTTGTTGTTACACGTATGGCATCATGTATAGAAAATTTGGGGTCATTTGGAGATGTTCGAAAAAATCACTTTGCTTAAGCGCATGCCGTTTCGTCTCGCTGAAACCAGCTTTTCTAACAAGGTGATTTTTTCTACCTTCTCTAAATAACCTCAAATTTCATACAGCTGATCTTCTATACATAGATAGATAGATTGTTTCGTTTTTACATTTTTCGAACTTTTTATTTCCCTTTATAATACCCAATTGATTTTCAGGTCAAAACCTCGAAAAACAGCATCATGTATGGCATCATTTTCACCCTAAATTTCAAATTTTCTGAAACTTTCCCTTTTAGATATTCCTTGTTGTTATAGGTATGCCATCATGTATGCCAAACTTGGTTAGGTCTCACTGAAACCAGCTTTTGTAACAAATTAGGTTTTTTCGTGAAAAGTAATGGCTACAACAAATTGTTGATGGTTTATCATTTTTTGCGTGTAAGCAACAACAAAACGGTGATGGTTTATCATATTTTTTGCGTGAAAAGTAATGGCAACAACAAATTGTTGATGGTTTATCATTTTTTGCGTGAAAAGTAATGGCTACAACAAATTGTTGATGGTTTATCATTTTTTGCGTGAAAAGTAATGGCAACAACAAATCGGTGATGGTTTATCATTTTTTTTGCGTGAAAAGTAATGGCTACAACAAATTGTTGATGGTTTATCATTTTTTGCGTGAAAAGTAATGGCTACAACAAATTGTTGATGGTTTATCATTTTTTTGCGTGAAAAGTAATGGCAACAACAAATCGGTGATGGTTTATCATTTTTTTGCGTGAAAAGTAATGGTAACAACAAATCGGTGATGGTTTATCATTTTTTGCGTGAAAAATAACGCCTAAAAGAGTTTATAATTTTTAGCGCGTGAAAAATAATACAGAAAACCGCCCTTCAGCATACTTAGAGGGTGGAAGCTAATTAACCGCCAACAGAGAGAGAGAGAGGGGTTATCCTGCCCGTTCCCTATATCATACGATCAACGGTCGGCGGGCACGATCCGCGTGACATGGGCTAGACCAATCAGGGCGATGATGCACGTCTGCGAGAATTTGTGAAGAGAGAGGGCAAAACTGAGTACTATCAAGAAACCAAGGGCACCTGAGTAGTAAATAGACTAAGGGATTCAAATATGAGATTTAAAAAATGGAAAATGTGTGTTTTGTACAATGAAACCCATCTTGGCCTACCTCAAACTATTTGCAATACCAATATACATCAGTGTGAGAATTGTGGCCTCATTTAGACAAAGTATGATTTGGGGGAAGCTGTTTTGGGAAGGGCTTATTGTGGAAAACCATGCACCTTCATAGCTACTAGGTGATTTGAGAAGTGGCAATTTGTGGTAAAACTTGATTTATCTATGATTTATCTATGATTTGAGAAGTGGCAATTTGTGGTAAAGACTCCATGAGTAAGTGCCACTCTTTTTAGGATTTTTTTGCACATTAAATGACTCATTTAACTAGTTAATCCCATTTGTTGACTCTCTGTTGACCAGCCACTTGAGGGTAAAACTGAGTATATTGCACTAGCCAGTATTAGCACTCGAGGGGAAAATTGAGCACACAAAAAATGCTAGTATAAGACTCGAGGGTATACCTGAGTATATCTAAATTTCCAGGGTTAGACTCGAGGACACGTGCAATTGTTGACGCGTAGACGCGGGTCGCGGTGGAGAAGTCGAGACGTGCAATCGTGGACGCGTGTCGCGTTGCAGAAGTCCAAGACGTGCAGACGTGCACCTGTGCACGCGTAGGACGCGGGTCGCATTAACCACCCCTCGCCTTTATAGACGCCTCCTCGCACTCTCTCTGTCACTCTCACTCGCTCACGCATCGCCAACTCTCTCACGTCCCATCATCTTCTCCAAAGCAAAAACCCTCTCCCTCTCCCTTTTCCTCTTCCTCCGCCGGAGAGATGGACAAGGAGAATGCCAATCCCATCGTCGAGGTTGTCTCGAAGCGCGACGCCTCCATCTTCGGCGCCGTACCCTCTACGGACGACGCCGCCGCCGTCGCCGGTGCATCGGAGGCTGCTGCCGCCGGTGGCAGTCAGATCCCGGCGGGATGGGACCCCTACGACCCCGTGCCGTACGTCCCGCCCCCGAACCCCTACGACACCTCCCTGGAGGACCCATGGAACGAGGTAACTACGGTTTGCTTCCTTTTTTGTTCCCCATTCCTTTTTGAACCCTATTTTTGCTGGTGTAGATGGATCTGTAGATGGATGAGTATTGGGCTAATATTTGTGCCGATTTTATTCCATTTTGTTTTGATCACTTCTTGATTTCGTTTAAGATTTGGGGTTCGGCTGTTCGGTTAATTTATGCAAGTAATATTGGATCTCAATCAGTTAATTTATGCAAGTAATCATGGGATCTCAATCAGTTATTTTATGCACTAATCAAAAGATATCAACCGTTTAATTTTGCAAATAATCTCGAATGTGTTCAAGTTCAGATCTAGTTCAGATCTAGAATCTGTTTCTTTGCCTATGATGAATGGTTGGGCACAAATTTTTACAGGGAGGGTTCAGCGAACCATTGCTGTGTACAAATCTGTTGTGCATGAGCTTTAGTTCGCTAACACCTTCCCTGTAGATATATAATCATGTCCACTCTAACTGAGGCTGACTCTGTTTTTCTTAACTTTGTTATCATGTACGTTAGTCATCGTTGCAACTCATTCACTAGTTTCTGTTTGATATGGATGTCTGGCAGCGACGTCGGCAGCGACGAAGAGGAGGAGGACGTCAAGACTCGTCTGCGGAGGCTGCAGGTCGTCGATACATCTCCTACTTCGCCAAGGAGGTGTACAGGTGCCCCTTCACACCAGGAGACTCGGCGCCCGGACTTCAACGCCTCGTCACGCATGCTGAGAACATCAGCAACACCTTCCCCAACGTCGGCACGATGGTGAACGTCCACTCCTTCCGCGCCAAGCACGGGGCGCTCGGCATGCACCTCCGCAGCTTGCAGCGGGTGGAGATCTCCGCCGGGCGCATGCCTCCGCTCAAGCCCAAGGCTCCCAAGGGGAGCAAGAGCAACAAGTGGAGGCAGAGCCAGATGGGGTAGGCGGAGTCCTGGACGTGTGCTGCTGCTGCTGCCTCCTAGTTTGTTGTTGGGATCCCTTTGTTGTTAGCTAGGGATCCCTTGTTGTTATGTTAGTATGATGGTGCTGTGAAGAACCTGTTACTATGTTGGCTGCTGTGTATGCAGCCTATTATCTATCCATATTATCTAGGGATTATCTATCCCTAGTCTACTATATTTTGTTGGCCGTACTTAGTTTTCTTGATTTACTATGACTGTGAATTTATCGTACATTATCCTGGAGATTTGCTTCTAGATTTAACTACATACATATGGACCAGAGGGAGTACTAGATTTGCTGCCATATTGGGCAAACAACGAGGGCCAAAAGGCACAAATAATTGAAGAAAGTCAGAAATGCAAGCTTCTCTAGATTTTATACTAATTTGGTGAAAAGGACAGAGAGAAAGAGGGGAAAAAGGTGCACTTAATAATGCCAATTTGGGGCCGAGAGACAGAACCCAGCTCTGCTCACGTGCAACCAAACGCTTATCGTCCTGTCCCACGCGGTCCCTTTCTACCATCCCCACGTGTGTCCCACACGACGCGGCCCCCACGCGGCCCCACACGTACAGACGGTCAACTATGGGAATCCTGCCGTCTGAGCTGCTTCTGCGGGTTTCAAACAAGGGCTTGGGGAAAACTGAGGAAAAACTAAGGAGCTGGGGAAAACTGCGTACAACTAAGGACCCGAGGGCACGGAAATAGAAATCCCAATAAAATATGGGTTATCTCCCAAGAAGTGCTTTCTTTATAGCCATTAAGATGGGCTCAGCAATTTTAATGATGCACTCGCAAGAAATAAGAGTTGAAGCAAAAGAGAGCATCAAGAAGCAAATTCAAAACACATTTAAGCCTAACCCACTTCCTATGAAAAGGAATCTTGTAAATAAACAAATTCATGAGGCATAATGCAACAAGCATAGGATGATAAAACCAGTGTACCTTCACAAATTTCAGCATAAAGAGAGGTGTTTTAGTAACATGAAAATTTCTACAACCATATTTTCCTCTCTCATAATAACTTTCAGTAGCATCATGAACAAACTCAACAATATAACTATCACATAAAGCATTCTTATTCACATGCATAAAAGTATCATTACTCTCCACATAAGCATAATAAATTTTATTAGTTGTAGTGGGAGCAAATTCAACAAAGTAGCTATCATTATTATTCTCATCAAGTGTAGGAGCATAGTATAATCATAATAAAATTTACTCTCCATAGTAATCATCATAAATAGGAGGCAAAGTATCATCAAAGAAAATTTTCTCCTCAATGCTTGGGGGACTAAAAATGTCATGCTCATCAAAACCAGCTTCCCCAAGCTTAGAATTTTCCATATCATTAGCAACAATGGTGTTCAAAGCGTTCATACTAATATCATTGCTACTAGCATGCAAATAAGATTCCATAGGTTTTTAATTTTCGCAGCAAACAATCCATGTCTTAACTCAGGAAATAGCTTAAAAAGCTCATAGTGGCTTTCCATTATGCCTAACTAGTGTAGTAAAAACAAGAGACAAAAAGATGCAATTGCAGAATCTAAAGGAAATACCTTCGAGCACTCACACACCGGCAACAGTGCTAGGAAATAGCTTAGTAGTCGGAGGATGTGAATACCTTTTACCTTACCTCCCCGGCAGCGCGCCAGAAAAGTGCTTGCTGTCCACAACTGGCGCGTGGTTGGCGTGGGAGGTTTGATGGCGGTTGACGGGCTTGATGGAGTGTCTTGATTCGTTCCCCGGCAACGGCGCCAGAAAAGTGCTTGATGTCTACGTGTGCTTCCATTCTTGTAGACAATGTTGGGCCTCCAAGTGCAGAGGTTTGTAGAACAACATCAAGTTTCCCTTAAGTGGATCACCCAAGGTTTATCGAACTCGGGGAGAAGAGGTCAAAGATATCCCTCTCAAGCAACCCCAATCACGATACAAGAAGTCTCTTGTGTCCCCAACACACCTAATACACTTGTCGGATGTATAGGTGCACTAGTTCGGCGAAGAGATAGTGAAATACAAGTAGTATGGATCTATATGAGTGGTAATAGCAATCTGAATAAAATATGGCAGCGAGTAAACAACAGAACAGTAAATAAACGGAGATTCGATGTTTGGAAACAAGGCCTAGGGATCATACTTTCACTAGTGGACACTCTCAACATTGATCACATAATAAAACCACTCTACACTCTCTTGTTGGATGACAAACACCATTAATTGTTTAGGGCTACAAGAGCACCTCAATGCCGGAGTTAACAAGCTCCACAACATTCGATGTTCATATTTAAATAACCTTAGAGTGCATAATAGATCAACGCAATTATACCGAGTACTAACATAGCATGCACACTGTCACCATCACACTATGAGGAATAGATCACATCAATACTATCATAGTAATAATTAACTCCATAATCTACAAGAGATTACAATCATAACCTATGCCAAGTACTACATGATGCACACACTGTCACCATTACATCATGGAGGAGGAATAGAGTACTTTAATAACATCACTAGAGTAGCACATAGATGAATAGTGATACAATGCTCATATGAATCTCAATCATGTAGGGCAGCTCATGAGATCATTGTATTGAAGTACATAGGAGAGAGATTAACCACATAGCTACCGGTACAGCCCTTAGCCTCGATGGAGAACTACTCCCTCCTCATGGGAGACAGCAGCGGTGATGAAGATGGCGGTGGTGTCGATGGAGAAGCCTTGGGGGCACTTCCCCGTCCGCGGCGTGCGAGCAGAGACTTCTGTTCCCCAGATCTTGGCTTCGCGATGGCGGCGGCTCTAGAAGGTTTCTCATACCGTGGCTTCTTCGTATCGATGTTTTTAAGTCAAGGAGCTTTAAATAGGTGAAGAGGCGGAGTCGGAAGGCTGACGAGGCCGCCAGACAATAGGGGGCGCCCCCCCCCACCTTGGGCCGCGCCGCTCACACGTGTGGGCCCCCCAGGGCTCCCCTCTGGTGCCTCTCCGGTGTTCGGAAGCCGTGCAATTATAAGATACGGCGTTGCTTTCGTCCAATTAAGAATATTTCCTTACTAGGATTTACGAAACCAAAAACAGCAGAAAAGGAACTGGCACTTCGGCATTTCGTTAATAGGTTAGTTCCGGAAAACGCATCAAAACGATATAAAGTGTGAATAAAACATGTAGGTATTGTCATAAAACTAGCATGGAACATAAGAAATTATAGATACGTTTGAGATGTATCAACCGCCATTGGCCCGCGGGAACGCCGTAGACGTCGCCCGCTTCGCTGACGTCCGCCGCAGTACTGGCCGCTCCCGTCACAGATACGTCTCCAACGTATCTATAATTTCTTATGTTCCATGCTAGTTTTATGACAATACCTAGATGTTTTGCTCACACTTTATAATGATTTTATGCATTTTCCGGGACTAACCTATTAACAAGATGCCAAAGTGCTAGTTCCTGTTTTCTGCTGTTTTTGGTTCCAGAAAGGTTGTTCGGGCAATATTCTCGGAATTCGACGAAACAAAAGCCAAACATCTTATTTCACCGAGACGAACCAGAACACCGAAGGGAAGCCGGAGAGGAGGCCCGGGGCCCCCACACCATATGGCGCGCGGTGGCCCCCCCGCGCCGGCCTATGGGGTGGGAGCCCACCTCGCCGCCTCTTCGCCTATAAAATCCCTCGCGACCTAAAAACCCGATACCAATTGACGAAACTCCAGAAAGACTCTAGGCGCCGCCGCATCGCGAAACTCTGTTTCGGGACAGTCTCTGTTCCGGCACGCGGACGGGGAAGTGCCCCGAAAGTCATCTCCATCGACGCCACCGCCTCCATCATGCTCGTGAGTAGTTCCCCCATGGACTACGGGTTCTAGCTGTAGCTAGTTGGTACTCTCTCCCATGTACTTCAATACAATGATCTCATGAGCTGCCTTACATGATTGAGATTCATCGATGTAATCGGTGTTGTGTTTGTTGGGATCCGATGGATTGTTACATTATGATTAGTCTATCTATATAAGTTTGTGAAGTTATTTTTGCTGCAATCTTGTTGTGTTTAATGCTTGTCACTAGTGCACGAGTGGCATGATCTTAGATTTAAGCTTTATAATTATTGCTTAGATTGTATCTACAAGTTGTTGCACATGTCTATGTCCGGAACCAGGGCCCCAAGTGACAGAAATGGGACAACCGGAGGAGGCGTAGGTATGAGGATCACATGTTTTCACCAAGTGTTAATGCTTTGCTCCGTTGCTCTATTAAAGGAGTACCTTAATTACCAGTAGATTCCCTAGAGGCCCGGCTGCCACCGGCTGGTAGGACAAAAGATGTTATGCAAGTTTCTCATTGCGAGCACGTATGACTATATATGCAAAACATGCCTACATAATTAATAGACTTGATGTTCTATCTTAATCATATTTCAATCCTATCAATTGCCCAACTGTAATTTGTTCACCCAACACTTGTTACATGATATTTGAGAGTTACCACTAGTGTAGATAGGGAACCCCGGTCCATCTCTTATCATCATATACTCGTTCTATATGTCAGTGGAAGTAGTATCAACTATTTTCTCGTGCCAGTGCCGTGTATCATATATTACTGCTGTGTGGCATACTATTGCTCTCATATTACTGCTACTTTCACATCACCCCTGTTACTAGTGCTTTTCCAGGTGTAGCTAAATTGACAACTCAGTTGTTAAGGCTTATAAGTATTCTTTACCTCCCCTTGTGTCGAATCAATAAATTTGGGTTTTTACTTCCCTCGAAGAGTTGCGATCCCCTATACTTGTGGGTTATCAAGACTATTTTCTGGCGCCGTTGCCGGGGAGCATAGCTCTACTCATAAGTTCACCTCTACCTCTCTCTCTCTGTTTTTATTTTATTTTATTTTGTTTTGCTTAGTTTACTTTTGTCTAGTTTATTTGTGCTTAGTTTATTTCTGTCTAGTATTGTTTTGCTTAGTTTACTTTTGTCTAGTTTCTTTTTGTCTTGTTTTATTTTTCTTATATACCCGAAAATCCATAAAAATTTGAAAAACGAAAAATTAAAAATTGTTATTATGGAAGAACCCACAACCTGTATGGAGCTTATGGAATTATATATGAATTATAGAGAATCAAGAAAGGGTAAAGTCATGAGTGCCGTATTAGAAAAATTGAATAAAATTGCTAAAATGTTGCTTAAACGCCATGATATAAATTGTTGCTCTGAACAGGATACTAAACATCTTAAATTCCAATGTGGCTTTAGTGAAGAAGTTTTAATTAAGAACTATAATTGGAATAACTATATTCATTTTGGGTTCGAAGAGGTAGAACAATTTGTCTTATTTATGGGAGCTGAGATCGAATCCTTCATGTCTAAAAATTATGAAACTTGTGTTGCTTGTAAGGACCTTAAAGATTATGTCTCTTCTATCCTTAATTTTTGCATAGAAAGTTATAGTGATAATCCTTATATCATTGATTATAAAGAGAGACTCATTAATGCACAAGAATGCACTCACAATTTGCAGGAACCTATGAAAGAAGAAATTGATGAACCTGGAAGCTCATTGGATGAAAAAGAGGAGGAGAGTGATGAACAAAAGGAGGAAGAATGGATTAGCTACCCATGCCATCCTTCTAATGAGAGTAACTCTTTATCTCTTACACTATTTGATTGTCCTCCATGCTTACCAAAGGAGGATGAATGTTATGTTCTTGTGGATTTTCTTGAAATATTCCCTATGAGTAAAACTTGGGAGAATAATTATGCTGCTGTTATCTATGATAATCCATGCCATTTCGAAAAAAGTTATGATAATGCTTTGTTTGTGCCTGATATCGAAATGCATGGTACTAAAGAGTTTTGCTTAGCAAATGTTCATGATAAAGCTCTAGATGATGGTCCTATGTTACTTGATTAATTATACCACTAATGAAAATGGGATTGGAAAAGTCTTGACTTTATCTAGGAGTCCCATATCTCTTGAGATTGATCAATCATCCTGTTATATTATTGATAAAAGTGGGTTTGAAAGTTTTAATCCCACTATTTTTGAGCTTGATAAAAAAATATGTGTTTGTAGATCATGAAAAGCATGCTCTATGTGATAGTTATATTGTTGAGTTTATTCATGAAGCTACTGAAAATTATTATGAGAGAGGAAAATATGGTTGTAGAAATTTGCATGGTACGAAAACACCTCTCTATATGCTGAAACTTTTGAAGTTGCTCGTGTATTATCTTCTTATGCTTGTCACTTTGTTCTTCATGAATTTATTTATGTACAAGATTCCTACGCATAGGAAGTGGGTTAGACTTAAATGTGTTTTGAACTTGCTTTTTGATGCTCTCTTTTGCTTCAACTCTCATCCTTATGTGAGCATCATTAAAATTGTTGAGCCCATCTTAATGGCTATAAAGAAAGCACTTCTTGGGAGATAACCCATGTCTTTATTTTTCTACTGTTTTGTTGTGTCTTGGAAGTTGTTACTACTGTAGCAACCTCTCCTTATCTTTATTTCATTGCATTGTTGTGCCAAGTAAAGTCTCTAATAGAAGGTTGATGCTAGATTTGGATTTCTGCGCAGAAACAGATTTCTATCTGTCACGAATTTGAGTAGGTCTCTCTGTAGGAAACTCAGAAAAATCTGCCAATTTTCATGCGTGTTCCTCAGATATGTACGCAACTTTAATTAGTTTTGAGTTTTCTGATTTGAGCAACGGAAGTACCTCTTAAAAATTCGTCTTTACTGGTTGTCTGTTTTGACAGATTCTGTCTCTGTTTTTTGCATTGTCTCTTGTGGACTTTAAGTAAGGCTTTCTAGACGTGGAGAGCTGTAGCTAATGTTTTATTGAGTTCTTGCAATGTGTCACTACAGGACCAAAGTGGATTAAAGTTTTTTGAGTACTAACCCCTCTAATGAAGTTTATGAGAAGTTTGGTGTGGCAGAAGTTTTCAAGGGTCAAGAGAGGAGGATGATATATGATTAAGAAGAGTGAAAAGTCTAAGCTTGGGGATGCCCCCGTGGTTCATCCCTGCAAATTTCAAGAAGACTCAAGCGTCTAAGCTTGGGAATGTCCAAGGCATCTCCTTCTTCATCAACAACTTATCAGGTCATCTCTAGTGAAACTATATTTTTATTCTTCCATATTATATGTGCTTTACTTGGAGCGTCTGTGTGCTTTTATTTTTATGTTTGAAACTTTGAATAAATTTCGATCCTAGCAATCCTTGTGTGGGAGAGAGACACGCTCCGCTTTTTCATATGAACACTGGTGTTCTTTGTTTTATTTTTCATGTTCATGGCGGAAGCTGAAAGCCGCAACACTTATTGTTATTTGGAAACAGAAAATGCTTCATATTGTCTTGAATAATTTGATACTTGGCAATTGTTTTGAGCTCTCAAGTAGATCATGTTTACTCTTGCATCATGTAGTTTAAACCTATTAGTGGAGAACTACCGTAGAGCTTGTTGAAATTTGGTTTGCGTGATTGGTCTCTCTAAGGTCTAGATATTTTCGGTAAAAGTGTTTGAGCAACAAGGAAGACAGTGTAGAGTCTTATAATGCTTGCAATATGTTCTTATGTAAGTTTTGCTGTACCGGTTCATACTTGTGTTTGCTTCAAACAACCTTGCTAGCCAAAGCCTTGTACTGAGAGGGAATGCTTCTCGTGCATCCAAAACCTTGAGCCAAAACCTATGCCATTTGTGTCCACCATATCTACCTACTATGTGGTATTTCCTGCCATTCCAAGTAAATACTTCATGTGCTACCTTTAAACAATTCAAAAGCTATTATCCCTTATTTGTGTCAATGTTTTATAGCTCATGAGGAAGTATGTGGTGTTTTATCTTTCGATCTTGTCATTTACTTCGGACAGACTTTCACCAATGGACTAGTGGCATATACATCCGCTTATCCAATAATTTTGCAAAAAGAGCTGGCAACGGGGTGCCCAGCCCCAATTAATTAACTTGCATTAATAATTATCTTCACATGTTTTGCCCTGATCTATCAGTAAGCAACTTAATTTTGCAAATAGACACTCCTCCATGGTATGTGAATGTTGGAAGGCACCAGAGGATTCGGTTAGCCATGGCTTGTGTAAGCAAAAGGTTGGGAGGAGTGTCATCCATAAATAAAACTAAAGTACATGTGTAAACAAAAGAGAAGAGGGATGATCTACCTTGCTGGTAGAGATAACGTCCTTCATGGGAGCCGCTCTTGAAAGTCTGGTTGATAAGGTAGTTAGAGTACCCGCTACCATTCGTTGACAAAAACAAACACCTCTCAAAACTTTACTTTTATGCTCTCTATGTGATTTCAAAACTTGAAAAGCTCTAGCACATGATTTAATCCATGCTTCCCTCTGCGAAGGGCCTTTCTTTTACTTTATGTTGAGTCAGTTTACCTACTTCTTTCTATCTTAGAAGCAAACACTTGTGTCAACTGTGCACTGATTCTTACATACTTTCTTATTTGCATTCAGCATATTACTTTGTGTTGACAAATATCCATGAGATATGCATGTTAAAGTTGAAAGCAATTGCTGAAACTTAAATCTTCCTTTGTGTTGCTTCAAACCTCTTATTAAGAATTTATTGCTTTATGAGTTAACTCTTATGCAAGACTTTTTGATGCTTGTCTTGAAAGTACTATTCATGAAAAGTTTTTCTATATGTTATCTATTTGTTAGCAAACTATAGATCATTGCTTTGAGTCACTTCATTCATCTCATATGCTTTACAATAGTATGATTAAGATTAAGTTGGTAGCATGTCACTTCAGAAATTATTCTTTTTATCGTTTACCTACTCGAGGGCGAGTAGGAACTAAGCTTGGGGATGCTTGATACGTCTCCAACGTATCTATAATTTCTTATGTTCCATGCTAGTTTTATGACAATACCTACATGTTTTGCTCACACTTTATAATGATTTTATGCATTTTCGGGACTAACCTATTAACAATATGCCGAAGTGCCGGTTCCTGTTTCTGTTTTTGGTTCCAGAAAGGCTGTTCGGGCAATATTCTCGGATCGACGAAAAAAAGCCAAACATCTTATTTCACCGAGACGGACCGGAACACCGAAGGGCCGGAGAGGATGCCCAGGCCCCCACACCATATGGCGTGGTGCCACTGCCAGCCAGCCTATGTGGTCCCCCCCTCTGCGCAGCCCTCTTCCGCCTATAAAATCCCTCGCGACCTAACAACCCGATACCAATTGTGAAACTCCCGAAAGACTCCGAGGGCCGCCGTGCCGCGAAACTCCGTTTCGGGGACAGAAGTCTCTGGCGACACCGCCGGGACGGGGAAGTGCCCCCGGAAGTCTTCTCCATCGACGCCACCGCCTCCATCATGCTTTGTGAGTAGTTCCCCCATGGACTATGGGTTCTAGCAGTAGCTAGTTGGTACTCTCTTTCCCATGTACTTCAATACAATGATCTCATGAGCTGCCTTACATGATTGAGATTCATCTGATGTAATCGGTGTTGTGTTTGTTGGGATCCGATGGATTGTTACATTATGATTAGTCTATCTATATAAGTTTGTGAAGTTATTGTTGCTGCAATCTTGTTGTGTTTAATGCATGTCACTAGTGCAGAGTGGCATGATCTTAGATTTAAGCTTTATAATTATTGCTTAGATTGTATCTACAAGTTGTTTGCACATGTCTATGTCCGGAACCCGAGGCCCCAGAGTGACAGCAACTGGGATAACTGGAGGGGGAGGCGTAGGTATGAGGATCACATGTTTTCACCAAGTGTTAATTCTGCTCTGGTGCTCTAAAAAGGAGTACCTTAATTACCAGTAGATTCCTAGAGGTTGCCACCGGCTGGTAGGACAAAGATGTTATGCAAGTTTCTCATTGCGAGCACGTATGACTATATATGGAAAACATGCCTACATAATTAATAGACTTGATGTTCTGTCTTAATGCTATTTCAATCCTATCAATTGCCCAACTATAATTTGTTCACCCAACACTTGTTACTTGTTATTTGAGAGTTACCACTAGTGTAGATAGCTGGAACCCCGGTCCATCTCTTATCATCATATACTCGTTCTATATGTCATTGGAAGTATTATCAACTATTTTAGTGCCATTGCCTCTGTATTCTTATTCGCCGTTGTTTGTTATTACTATTGCTCTCATATTCTTCTGCTTTCACATCACCCCCGTTACTAGTGCTTTTCCAGTGCAGTTGAATTGACAACTCAGTTGTTAAGGCTTATAAGTATTCTTTACCTCCCCTCGTGTCGAATCAATAAATTTGGGTTTTACTTCCCTCGAAGACTGTTGTGATCCCCTATACTTGTGGGTTATCAGTCACGCGCACGAGCTCGTCCTTGCATCGTTTTCAACGCAATCAAGCCATGCGTCACCGCTAGAGCCTCGCCTATACGCGCGCGTCATCGCCAGTGCCCAAGCTCCCCTGTAGACGCATCGTCGCCGATGACCTCACTCCCGCGCCACGGCCACCTCCAGCAGCTATAAAAGGAGGCCCTCCCGCGCCCAACTCTTCACACAAACATTGCTCCCCTCTCTCTTCTCAAGCTCCTCGTCCACTCCTCTCGCTCGATTCACCTCTGTAGCCACTCAATTTCATCACCGGAGCCCGCGGAGGTGCTGAGAAGCTCGCCGCCGATTGGAGCCTCCCCAGCACGCGCCGCTGCTACCATCTGCTTTCCCTTCGTCGACAACGTCGCCGCCGCACGTCTCCGACCCTCGCCGCGCCGCCGGTAAGCCGTCGACCCCCCACCGTCGCCGCTAGTGAGCTCCCTTCTCGCCGGAGATGACGACGGCCGAGTGCCGTCCGATCTGATTCTAATCCAACAGCCTAGATTCACTCATACCGCTTTGCCCTTTTAAGACCCACTGACGAGTGGCCCTCCACCTGTCAGGCGGCCCGCTCACGCGAGACGTGCAGCTGAGCCGGCCCGTTTCGTTTTTCCACTGTGCAGCCCGTTTAGTTTCCCACCAGCCCATTTAATTCAAATGTTAATTTTCAAATTTCCTAATTTGCTCACAGATGTTGTTTTCAAATTTAAATAGAATAAAATCCACCAAACCAAATTTGACCAATTTTATATATTTGTAAATCTTATCAAAAGCTCTATCCAACCCCACTGGTCTCACCTTTAAATTGTTTGTAGAATTAAACTGACAAAAATAACAAGGCAGGGACTTTTGTAACTTCAAACAATTATTAAAAATCAACCCTAAGTGATTTTGAGTTGATTCGAACTCTTATAAATCACATTTCACATACTCTACATGTTTATGTAAAAACATCACATAGTTGTTTGTATGATCATGGACTAGATTAAAATAATGGCTATGTGGCTATTTCTAGTTTATTTAAATTATTGAAAATTATTTTCCAACTAGTATGAGAGGTTCTCTCTCACTTAAATCATGGTCCTAAGCAATTCAAAGTGGTGTGTTGACTTAGTCTATATCATCTCATTTTGAATTACTTAGAGACATTAAATTGTTGTTAAAGTAAGAATCAAATGGTATGAGGTTAGTACCTCATTTAAATCATTCTCCCCCAAATGATAGATATGAATTGTTGAAGTTGATCAACATGAATTCATACCTTATTATTATTTGAGGGAATTAAATCTTAACAAGATTCAATGAGAGGAAATTATTTCCCCAAAGAATTAAATAGCAACACTAATTAATATTTGTAATGAGAGGAAATTATTTTTCTTAATAATACAACAAAGTTAACCCACCTAATAACCATGTTGTGATGCTAGCCTAGCTTGTGTGACTCATGTGTGCATTTAGTCTAGTGTTTAATTTTGGTGTGGTGATTGTACACATCGTATTCATTTTTAGACGCTAGTAACGAGGAGTATCAAGAGGAGGAGGAGGTCTACTTCCAAGGAGAGGAAGACCACTTTGACCAATACGCCAACCAAGGCAAGCTAATATTCTTGCTAAGTGCAAAGCTCTTCAAGAGCAAGGCACCACCACATTTTACTTCATGCTTAATGCTTTCATCCCAAGTTTTACCTTACAAAGCTTTACTGGTTTTGGTTTATCAAAGTTTACTTTTTGATTCATGATTCACTTGGTCTAGAGTCGAACAAGAGCATCAAAATTAGCCTAGAGCAATGAAAGCTAGATAGCACCCCTCATGACTAGTTGCTAGTGCTGATAAATAAAACTGACTACTCTAGATGGGAACATTGTGAAATGAAATGACCTTGAATGATTTTGAAGGTGAATATGACATGAATGACTTGATGAACTTGATAAAAACTGATGGTTGGGTTCGGATGCGATACCATTCCAATTTACAAGTACCCCCACAATACCTGATTATGGGTAGGGCTTGGAAGTTTATGTGTCTTAGTATGGGTTCCCTCTAAACAAGCGTCATAGGGGTTATGCCGAGGCTGCCTCCGTGGAATGTGAAATGATGTGAAATGACGTGAATATGAGGTGAATGTCCGGCCCAAGCCCTGTGCAGTTCCCAGGCTGATGGTTTGTCTTCTTTGGGAGGCCAAGCTCATGGGGAGGTGCCTATACTAGGATATGTAAGTGAAAGGTTATGGTTGATGATCCGCATACCGAGTATGATTATTCAGGGTTACCCCGACGGATGTAATCAAATGTTGTGGCACAAGTGTGCAACCTCGCAGAGTGTAAAACTATTCGAATAGCCGTGTCCACGGTTACGGACGATTGGAAAGGCCATACTGTTCCGTTGTCAGATGTTTTCTGAACTGAATGGTGAAATGAATGGTGAACTTGAATTGAATCACAACTGAGTTGTGGGAATGACACTAATGTTCCCACTTGAGTTAGTTAGCAAATGAGGAGTCTTTTACTAAATGTTTATGAACTAAAATTGGCTTTATGCAAATACACCTAGAGCTTAGTATCCAAGTAATAAAATTGATAGTAATTACAATAGTATTAGTTTGCGAGTACTTTAAAAGTACTCACGGCTGTGTCCCTGGCTATTCAAATGGCCAGATTATGAAGAGGAGCAGCAGTACGAAGATGACGGTCAGTAGGACGTCTACAACAACTAGGAGTTCTTCTAACATCGAGCGTTGGCCTATGGAATTAGATAGTCCACTACTACTACTACGCTTCCGCTTTGTAACATTTGTGATGTTCGTTGATCAATAGATCAACTATGGTTGTAATATTGGATCATGTGATCTACTTTTGTAAGACGATTATGGTTTGTAATGAATGATGACTTATGATATCAACTGTTATGTCTCGCAACAACAATATTCCTGGGATTGCGATGAATGACATAATAGGCATCCGGACTTAAAAATCCGGGTGTTGACATTGACCGAGGCGTTTCTCGATTCTCGTGCGTAGTGGAGGTAGTGGGTCGCTGGTTTCTTCCCCTTGTGACACGTGTAGAGCTAGATCTTCGTCCATTTTTAGCGGTGTTGATCCAACGGCCTAAGTCTAGAGTAAATTTTATTTATAAAAGGGCCAATGGTTAATCCACTCTTCCCCTTCTCCATTGCCCATCTTCCTCCCTTGCTTCATGCTTTCCATTTCCATTGCGCCCAAGCTTCCAACGCACAAAATAGAACTCCAAGCACCATGGGGAAAAACATGGTCGATGCGTCCTCCAGCGCCGCTGCGAGTGCCACCGACCCGAAAGAAACCGGCGCCGTGCAGAAGTCCTCCGCCACCGCCAACGATCACAAGTGTGACTGGACAAGATCCACCATCTCCAAGCGCGAGGAGAAGAATATGAGATGCATGGGTCTTATCTCCGACGACGAGAAGGACATCCGCTTCCCAGGTTTAGAATCCCATCCTAACCCCCCCCCCCGGATTCATTGTGATGTTTTCTGCTTTCCTGCACCTTGGGCTATCTCTCCCAGCCCACGAGTTCATTTGTTGCCTCCTTTACTCCTACGGCATTTAGCTCTGGCAGCTGACACCAAACTCGATCTTGTATCTCGACATCGTCATCACTGTATGTGAGGGATTCCTTAGCATCGACCCTCACTGGGGCTTTTGGAAGAAAATCTTCTTCGTCAAGCGCCACAGCGGGATCAACGGACTCTACATCGTGGGAGGGGTCAGCTTCATCGTCCGGAAGGAGGTGAACTACTTCAACTTCCTGATGAAAGGATTCGTCCAGGGCTGGAGGTCGAAGTGGTTCTACCTCACGGACCGGCCAGCTTCGGGTCACCGCTCGGACCTGCCGAAGTTCTCGGACGTTCTGGAAGCAACGCCGAAGAAGTCCTGGCAAAAGATCACTACAAAAAATTGGGGCATCAATGACGGTATGGGGCTGACGTTTGAGAAATCCGTCAGTGAATGTCTTTTTCTATGACAGTGGCGCGTTTTCGCGTCACAGATGGCGTTTTGGGCCGCTCGGCCCCAAAAATTTGTGACGAGCGAGCTCTAAGCGTCAACGATTGTGCAGAAATGAGCGTCAAGGGAGGTGGGCGGCCCAAATTGTGGAGTCGACAGGGGGTCATCACAAGATCTAGGCTTCGGGCCGGTGGACACACTCTGCACGCTTCCGTTCATGTACTTTTCTATCTGATCGCACAAAAGTCCAAGGCCTACAGCACTGGGACCCATATTTGTAAGGGGGGACAGCCACTGCCTGCACACATGTACCTGACCTGCAACACTCTGGCCCGCATGTTAGGTACTGACATGACCCTCCTGTGTGGGGCCACCCGTTCCGACAGCCTCCCAGCATGCGAAATGGACCAGACCTATCAGTATGACTAACATGGGCTCCACATGTCAGTTCCCATACCAAATGTTTTTGGGCACGTGCGATCACAAGTGTCTACCTGCCGTCAATTCTGGATGCATGGCCCTGAATGTCAGAGACTGGTGGTCCTACATAATATGTCGGGCCTACGTGGGTCCCAAGTGGGCCCGTATGTCAGAGATTGGTGGGACCGCATGTGAGAGCTTGCTGGGCCTACATACTTTGTCGGTCCTACATGGGTCCTAGGTGTCATTCCCATCTGGCCACATGGAGATGTGTCAATTCTAGAAGCGTGGCCTACATAATATGTCAGGCCTACGTGGGTCCCTGGTGCCATTCCCGTCGGGCCCACAGGTACAAAATAAGCAGGTTTGATGAAAACGAAGGCTTATTGCATAAAACTATTTTGGGCTGGGTTGCCGACGGTCTATTTGTATTGGGTGGGGGCTACATCTAGATTTGTTGGGCCAGATTTAGGTGTGGACAAATATGGATGATTTCCCGAATACTTTGTTGACTCTAGGGAACACCACTCAGTCTAGAACACGGTTCTACTGGACCCAGTTAGCATGCTTTGTCTTCTTTCTCAGTAGCAGGCCTTGGTCTAACGAGTTATTTACCCATGCACCCCAGCTCGTGAAAGCGGCGGGAGACAGCTCGAAAAAAATAGTTTCGGCGGGAGATCAAACGAGAGACCTTCTAAACATAGTGTTCGCGCCTTACAAACAGTATTCGGCGGGAGGGGAGTTCGCCAAATTGTTTAGTTCACGGTTCACCATATTGTTTAGTTCATGTCGGGAGGGACCAGGCAGCGAATAGCCAGTGAAAGTGAGCTAAGTAGATCCATTGTCGGCCGTGCCGCAGTATCACTTTGACGCTCTCTGGCACGCGAGAGCGGATCAATCGCCGTCGCCCGCCATGGCGTGCACCTCCTGACTGTTGCCAGACTGCTCGCGACAATTCTTTGTTTTGGTTCTCCGGTAGCTACAGTAAGTCCCTAGCATATAGTTCCTCGATCCATGGAGTAGTATATTACTGTACTCCCTCTATGCCAAAATATCTATAAGATTAAGTCAAACCGGGTGAACTTTGACCAAATTTATGCCAAAAACTATCAACAATTAGATTCTCAAATTAACACCAACGTATCCATCATAAAGTATATTTTAATACGATATATATTATGTATGTAGATATATATAATTTTATCAACAAACTTCTGACATGTCAAGCATTCTAACTGTATGAACATTAATTGTTGACCAGATGGATAGAAGATGGGTGATGAATGGTGTACTATTTACACCCGAATATGTTGCTGGTGTGAATAGTTTTGTGGACTTCATTAGTGCTAGATATAGTCCTACTGCACTCGTATACTGCCCATGTAACTTGTGATGTAATCAGTATCAGCGTCTTGTGTGGCAACACTTGTTAATAAACGGCATAGCTGCAACCTATAGTCGGTGGATAAATCATAAAGAAGATGGTGATGCAGTTATTATTGAAGGTGATGTCGCCGTGCATTCTCCTTTCAATGCGCGATTAGATGACTTACTAGAAAACCAGCATGCTTGGTCAAATGGGTATGGAAATGGAAATGGAAACAACGATGATGAATATGACGAAAATTCTATGCCCAATACAGAGGAAGAAAAGAAGTCAACTTAAACTTTATCCTGGATGTTCCTCGTTCACGAGGTTCTCCTTTCTGGTTACAATTCTTCAATGGAAGTCAAAACATTTGATTACCAATTCTGCATTTACTAACATCCTTCAAATCTTGCGTGAAGCATTTCCACCTGCTAATACACTCCCAATAACATACCGTGAAGCGAAGGTTGTTATCGATAAATTAGGGCTTGGATACATTTCAATACATGTGTGCATCAAAAATTGCATTCTCTTCAGAAAGGAATCTGCCGACTTTGATAATTGCCCCAAGTGCGGCGAGTCAAGATGGAAAACTGTTGAAGCAAAGAAGACTCCACATAAAGTGTTGATGTATTTTCCATTCATAACTAGGTTGTAGAGGCAAATGAAGCAAAGTGGCACAAGTTATACATAAATCCTAAGGTAGGAAAACATTTGGGTGAAATGGGCCATCTAGCGGACGGCGAGGCTTGGAAAGACTTTGAAAGAAGGTGGCCAGACTTTGCTGCAGATGCCAGGAACATTAGACTTGGCCTTGCTACTGATGGGTTCAATCCCTATAACAACATGAGCACAAACTACATCATGTGGCCTGTCTTTGTTTTTCCATACAACTTTGCACCTTGGGGTTGTATGGAGCAGTCAAATTTCGATGTCCTTGCTGATTCCAGGCCCTGAATCACCAGGGAAGGACTTTAATGTCTTTCTAGAGCCTCTTATGGAAGAATTGCAGTTACTTTGGAAAGGTGTGGATACAGCTGATGCTCTATCAGAAGCTCAGGATAAAATGTTTTCTCTTAAAGCAGCAGTTCTTTGGTGTATTCACGACTACCCAGCTCTGTGCACTCTTTCAGGACGTACTACAAAATGCTATGCTGCTTGTATTCACTGTGACAAAGATCCTCTTTCAAAACTTCTAAAAGGAAAACTTGGGTATTTTGGGCACTTTTGTTTCCTTCCAAAGAAACATCGTATGCGCACAAACAATGTGTATCTAAAGGTTCATGCGAATCATGAGAAGCCAGGTAGTTTGACTGCAGATGAGCTGAAAGAATTGTTGGAGAAGGTTAGACAGCTTTCGTCGAGGAATTACAAGTGGCAGCCATGAAAAAGAAGGAACAAGCAGCCATGAAAAGGAAGGAAAGTGCAGCCATGAAAAAGAAGCAGAACTCAGCCAGCCAGCAAGATAAAAATAAAGAAGCAGACAACAGTAAAAGGAAGCGATCCTGCCACTCCTAGCCCCAAGGTAGTGCACCAAAAACCAAGAAAAGTGAGCCCAAACGTGTGCCAATTTGGGGCCGGAGGATGAATTTGTGGGACTTGGAGTACTGGCCCACCCTGAAGCTGAGACATAATCTTGATGTCATGCATATTGAGAAAAATATTTGTGACAATCTTCTTGGAAAAATTCTCAAAATGGATGGGAAAAATAAGTACACCCTTAATGCTAGGTGTGACATCGGGAAGCATAGCTTGAATGTTCTAAAACATCTACAATTGGAAAAGGAGAAAGGGGAAGTCTACTATGAGTGGCCAGAGGCTCCATATGCCCTTTCTCGAGAACTTGCGCGTGCATTCTGTCAATTCCTACGAGAGTTGAGGTTCCCAGATGGATATGCTTTGAACTTTGCAAAATGTGTAAGTTTTGATGGGACCAAGGTACAAGGTCTAAAAACACATGAGTGTCATATTCTTTTGCAAACCATCTTAGTTGCTGGATTGAGAGGACAAGTAAGTAAGGATATATATATGAGGCAATTACTCAGTTAGGTATGTTTTTTAAGGTATTGTGCAGCAAAACTACAAACAAGACCGTGCTGAAAGATCTAGAGGTAGAGATCCCTGATATCTTGTGCAGGCTAGACTGAATTTCCCCCCAGCTTTTTTTAATGTGATGGTGCACCTAGCAGTACATTTACCTGAAGAGGCACGCCAAATAGGTGATGTGCATTATGGGTGGATGTACCCAATTGAAAGACGACTGTACACTTTGAAGCGCTATCTAAGGAATAGGGCACGGCCAGAAGGTTCTATTGCTGAGGGATATGTTGCCGATGAATGTCTCACATTTTACTCGAGATACATGGATGATGTTGACACAGTGCATAACAAGGAACCAAGAAATTCATCTTTTGAAGATCTTGATGCCTATGATGTTCAAGTTTTGGGCACGGAGTTAAATTTATTTCGACATGCGATTATGATAGGAAAGATCCTACGGAAGTTAAAAGAATGGTGTGGTATGTTTTGCACAACTGTGATGAAACAGTCGAATATAGATGGTATGTTTTCACATATTAGCTTGCCTACTTTTATACATCCATACTTAACTATGTCTGGACAACTGATACGTTGCAAATGTATCTATAATTTTTGATGCTCCATGCTTGTTTTACACCAATTGCTATATGTTTTGTTTACACTTCATGGCATTTTTATGCATTTTCTAGAACTAACCTATTAACAAGATGTCACAGCGCCAGTTCTTGTTTTCTGTTGTTTTGTATTTCAAAAAAGTTGTTCTGGAAATATTCTCAGAATTGGACGAAACAAAAGCCGAAATTCCTATTTTGCTGTCACGAAGGCGGAGTCCGAAGGAGAGACGAAGAGGTGCACCAGGGAGGGCACACCATGCCTAGGCACGGGCCCCCTGGCCGCGACTAGGTGTGGTGTGGGCCCCCCGTGCGCCCACCGATATCGCCCTTTCTCCTATAAATTGACATCCTAGGGAAAAACCTAAATACCCGATCATCCATCCACGAAAATTTTCGTAGCCGCCGCCATCGTCGACCCTAGTTTGGGAGGGTTTTGAAGCCCTTCGCGGCACCCTGCCGGAGAGGGAGATCATCACCGGAGGCCTCTTTATCACCATGCCCGCCTCCGAAGTGATGCGTGAGTAGTTCATCTTTGAACTACGGGTCCATAGCAGTAGCTAGATGGTTGTCTTCTCCTCCTTATGCTTCATGTTTAGATCTTGTGAGCTGCCTAACATGATCAAGATCATCTTTATGTAATGCTACATGTTGTGTTTGCTGGGATCTGAGAATGGCATCATCATCAATAGGCAAAAAAGTGCCGCTCACCTTCTGTACATTCCAATTAACCATTTCATCTATGAGTTCAGAGACACGCTTGATCCTCTTATTTCTTCTCGGCGTTAGTATCTTACCGTACGAGAACCTCGAAACCCAACTATCCTACCGCACCTTAATTTCCTGGCCATTTTCGACGCGCCAAACAAGGCATTTTTTTAAGGAGCTCTAAGCCATGTGCAATTGCTGTCCACATGGAATACGGATTACCAGTGAAGACTGTGTCCATCAGCTCACCTTGTGGATAATATCTGGCCTTCAAGACTCGAGCACAAAGACTGTCAGGACAGGTAATTAGCCACCAAGCCTGGCAAGCTAGCAAAGCTTGATTAAAAAGCCGCATGTCCCTAAAACCCATACCACCTTGAGCTTTTGATCTGGTCTCCAATTCACCCAATGCGTCTTCCGTTTTCCTCGTTCCACGCCCCACCAATAATCCTGAATTAATTTAGTGAGTTCATCAAATCTTCTCGGGCACTTTGAGATGTCAGACTATCACCCCACGCCATGAGGTGTTGGCATAAACGTGACTGAAGATTCAAGAATCTGCCTTTATGCATCCTACCATCAGGGGTAGGCAATCTCAAATATTTGTCCTCAAAGCTATTATTTGCAACTTGCGGGACGGACCGAACTTCATCTTGAGTAGCTTGAGAACAAGATTTGCTAAAGATAATGGAGCATTTTGCTGGATTGATCAACTGACCCGTACCATTCGCATACACATCAATAATTTGCTTCACTTTCAATGCCTCATCAGAGGAGGCCCGACAAAACAACAAGGTATCATCAACAAATAAAAGGTGGGAAACTCCAGGCGCTCTCCGACACACCTTAATTGGAGAAATCCCATTAAGCTCAACTTCCTTTTGCAAAAGTGTAGAAAGACCATCATCCACAAACAAAAACAGAAAAGGAGATAGGGGATCTCCTTGCCTGAGCCCCCGTGTCGGAGAGAATGCTTCCAACAAGGTTCCATTAAATTTGATTGAATACCTCACCGTGGTAACACATGTCGGAGAGAATGCTTCCAACAAGGTTCCATTAAATTTGATTGAATACCCCACCGTGGTAACACATGTCATAATCCATTGTACCGACTCTATCATAGGCCTTAGATAAATCTAACTTGTAAGCACAGAAGTCGGAATTTTGAGACGTACCATGTTCCATATAATGCAAGCACTGGAAAGCCAATAAAGCATTATCTGTGATCAAGCGCCCCAGGACGAAGGCACTTTGATTCTCAGAAATAATACCACCCAATAACGGTCGCAGTCTATTCACAAGACATTTAGAAACCACCTTGTAGAGAACATTGCACAACCCAATAGGACGGTAGTCCTTAAGCTCCATTGGATTGTCAATTTTAGGTATCAAAACAATGGAGGTGTCCCTCTGGCATAAACCCGGTAGTGAAAAGGCGGCCAACAGCTTTAATCACGTCCTTTCTTAATAACTCCCAATTTCTCTGATAAAAACGTGCAGGGAAACCGTCGGCTCCTAGGGCTTTTATAGGGCCAATCTGAAAGAGAGCATCGGAAATTTCATCATCCGTAAAATCCTTACACAGATTTTCATTCATATCTACATAGATTGGTTCCTCCACAAGCGAGGTAATAGCCTCACTATTCAAAGAAGGATCACGAGTATAGAGAGACTTGAAATAGGAGCAGGCCATCCGCTCCATATCAGATGGAACAGTTTGAATTAGTCCATTGTCATCACGGAGTTTAGTAATTTTATTTTTCCTTGCAGACCTCCAATCATTTTGTCACTATCCACACCAAAGAAACCATGTTCAATCATATTTATATTGTTGTGAGAGCAAGATGAACATGCTCATAGATTTGGTAATGGTCGATTGAAGTGTCATTGGCGTCAGGTCCCTCAATTGCATGCCAGCAAAGATCAAAAAAGTGCCGCCAACTTGTTTGAGGCACACAAAAAAGTGTACATTAAGTGGTGCCAGGAATTGTATTTCCTGGAAATTCTAAAAAAGTGCCAGCAAAGTTCAAATATTTTGGAGGCAGTTTTGGCAAAGTTCTTCGGAGGCAATTTGCTTAACTGCCGGTAAAGTTCTTTGGATGCAGTTTTGGCGAAGTGCCGGCAAAGTTCTTTGGAGACAGTTTTGGCAAAGTGTTGGCAAATATCTTTGTAGGCAATTTTGGCGAAGTGCCAGCTTAAGTTTGGAGGCAGTTTTCTGAAATTAATTTGATTGCAAAGCTAGGTGGTACCTCAGTAGAGCCTCCAATGTACTAATAAGTACACAAACTCAACATTATAAAAACTCAGTAACCCCAAATCCAGTGACACCCCAAATTCAGCCACCACAAATCCAGCAGTACACAGTTTGCACAACATTACAAGAACCATCTTGAAAATAACTTCTAGAGTACCCGTCCTAATCAATGAACATTATAGCTGGGGCATTCTCTTTAGCTAAGCGGAATACACCTCGAACCATCCTTGGGCCCTAAGATGAGACGAGTGTGAGAAGAACTGAAAAGTCAAAGAAAAGCCTAACATAGCAAATTAAAAGGATGAACCACTTGATACCACATACAATAAGAATCATATTACTGACAACACAAATATTTGCTCAACACAGTTAACAACAGTACAAGTGGACACTCAACCTAATTGGTATTTAAAAAAATGGACTTCCAAATACATATGTCATCTAAGATTTGTTAGTTGCTCAGCACAGATAACAACAGTAAACCAAGGTAATATTAAAGTGCAGTATAACAGGCAAGAACTGACTAATAAAATAAGCCTCATTATACATGGTTGACCTAGCAGTGGAAAGACTGACAATTCTCAGGATATCCTACCACACAAATCGTCAAAATAGGCCCAATTTCATATATATGAAAGATAAGTAGTATCACAGTCAAAATAGTACCACACGGAATGAGGCTAGGAGATAACTACAAGTACAGATTTTGAAACCACAATAATCTCAAATTCAATGAAGAGATAGGAAAGATCCAACGATGGAGCATCAACAAACAGGCCATGAAAGGACACAAAGCTGCAGAAAACAACACAACAGAAACAATATTCAGAGAGTAGCAAGCATGCATTGACAGTGACACACAGGAAATATATTGGTACTGTACTATTGTTGAAGTTAAGTCAAATAACCTATCCAATAAATTCCCAGTCAAGCTACTGGTGCTATTGTTCAATCAAGCTACTGGTCTATTGTTAAAGTTCAGATACTGGTTCTATTAGTCAGGTTGCTGGTACTATTGTTCAAGTTCAGTTAAAGCACAACCATATTTCACACAGCACAGTACAATCACAAATGGATTCTCTCTCACAAAACTAGCATTGAGTAACTTCGCCCCAGGCATGACTGTCTAAGTTACCATACTTCTGAAACTCCCACTCACCATTGTCAGCAACGCAAATTGGAACGTCAAAATAATAAGAGTACACAAGTACCAGCAAGTACCAATGATGCCGTGGGAATCGACAGCGCCACAGACCTAGAGAACACACTTAACTGGTCTGGAGCCAGCCGCTGATGCGGCGTTAGTGGAAGGTGTGGTTGCAACCCCTGCCAAATTCAAACAGATTACCAACTCAGTTATTGCAAGTCCCTCACCTTATTGTCAAATATAAACCTTTACAAAATGCAATGTCACAGGGAGGACCACTAGAAAATAAGAGCTACAATCATATTCGAGGAGAGGATTCACTACTGTAGATAAATGTACATAATGCTTGTCAATAAAACAACCTCGAGGAAAATTATCATACACATATACTGCAGCATGTGTAAAATGCTTGAAATCGTAAGAAGAAGGTAGTCAAATTGTTCCGTCAAACAGAAGAGGTACGCACATGAACCCAAAAAATGTTTATCAAGTAGTGATCTTAAAATATGCAATATTCTTATAAAAAATATTCTGACATAAGATATAAACCACTAATAGACTGGTGCAGTCCTAAATAGGATGGCACGATTAACTTCTGATCAAACACCTAATTAATGTAGTAACATGGTTTAATTCTGACCATGTAAAATATGGGAGGCTCGAAGTCCAACTAACCAAACAACATTATAAACTCTAATTCTTTGTTCAAACCAAATGGCATGTAATTACTTCAAGGCATAACTAGAACTCTAGAAGTGAATAGTAGTAGATGGTCAATTCAGGACAAGTTAAGTCATTCAACTATCCTGTCAAGAATCCCAGTAACCCAAACTCAAAAGAAACCAAACTAAAGATCATATAGATCAGACACTGATCATGAGTGGCCATCATGCGAACATCAGAAGTTGCCAACCCACCCCAAACAGGAAACATCATAAGTCACGAGCTAGTGATGAGATAAGGTGGCACGCCAAATTTTTTTGGAAAGACCACCATGAAAATGACTAGGCAGCTAATCTACCAAATGCTACTGACCCATGATCAACTACCATTTTATGAACTGAATCGTCCTGGACAGCAGACATAGAGAGATTTTTCAGACTCCAGAGATCTAATTATTAGAACAGCAGACATCAAAAACTAACTAACAGTTAGAAAGCAATAGCTAGTCATCCTAATATTATATAGACATAATTCTGGGTCCATGCAGCATCAGCTGAATCACATCATGCTCTCGTCTCAAATATTCGCCAATGACTTCAATGTTCAGGGATCATTTTACTAACCACCATCTAGCATTCTCAAAAGACAACTAAAAAATTACAGAAATAAGGTTCAGGCATCATCAACTGTGTCACATCATATTGACATCTCAAATACTTCCCAGCAACATTACGATATTAAGGAACTACTTAACCTTGAGTTATCAGTTGATAATTCAAGTACGCAACCAGAGGTGAGTAATGGATGATTTCGGAGCAGATGACACTACCTGTGTGTACTGGTTGTTGTAGGGGAAATCTGAGTGTGACCATCTACTGAACAACTTCAGCAGGCATTGTGCCCCTCCACTGAAGGACACCACATTGCTTGCAGGTAAAAACCCAAGCATGCATCTCGAGATCCACCGCCGTGAGCGACATCGTCGACGACGGCAGGAGGAGCGTGTTGGGTGATTGAGAGGCGCGCAGGAGCCAGGTCGACAAACGCCGCAGCATCTGCATCAGAACGGCCTCCTCGCGGCGGCCTCTGCCCTGGCCTCGAACCAGCAATTGGCGACGGCACCGACGACCTCCCGCAGTGGGGAGCCCAGGACTTGAGCGACCGCCCATGAGCGTCATGGCCCCATGGAGCAGGGAGAGCGAGGACGACGTGACGGCGGCACGCCGGCACCGGGCTCGGCGTCGAGGAAGGTCGCCATCGTGCCACCCGGGAGCGAGGACGACGCGGCCACGGTGGGGGAGAAGACGATGCGGCGTCGGGAACTTGAGGGATGAGACGAGCGGGTGGCTGCGGCAGCATCGTCGGCAGCGGTTGCTGCGGCGAATGACGGCGATGGCCTGTGCGGTGATGGCCATTGTCAACACCAGGTGATTTCTGTCAATATATCAATAATTCAATACGCAATATATGAAGTACCTTTGCAATTACTTGCAAGAGATCTTCAATCTTTGCACATGCTACAAAATGCATGTGGTGGGGATGTGAAGATTGTACGGACCAATATCCTTCCAAAATTTCAGAAATGAACATCCAAATTTTTATATTCCTGACATGATGACATGGGTTTCAATGTGATAACTACTGCAAAATATGATGACATCGGAATTCTGAGGTTTCTGAAAAACTCACCCGTGTGGGCAAACTAACAAACATTGCAACCAGATTCAGCAGTAAAAAAGATGGACTACTAACCAATTTAACTATTCCTAACCACATGCTCATAATTCTGTTGCTGCACAACGATGAAAGTAAATCCCAGATTTTTGCCATCTCACAAGGCTCAGATGACATGTATAGAATTACAGAAATATGAAACTATATGACATTTCCTTCACTTCCGACATTCCATCCCCACCTTGTTTTTGGTACTACAAGACAAGCCCAAACAACGTCTTCCCAAAAATATTAGGAATATAAATTTCACGTTTGTGAAATTAGCAGTCTACCTCCAAATCCTGTTAGAACCTAGTCATATATCTGAATACGATCCCGAAGCAATACCAATTCCACCAAATTCATTCTTCAAATAAGCCAGCACGACATTACAAAAAAAAGTATGTGTTTTCCTTTAGCACCACTACAAAAAAAAAAAAAAAAAAAATCATCGGAGTGTTCATAGCCCCCAGGCCATTTTAGGGGATGAAAGAAAAGCAATTAAGAAGGAATACCAGCAAAAGCATGCAACCAGCCATTTTCAGTTCACTTCAGGTCTGATGACCAAATCCCGGCTTATTAGTACATCAAAGAGTAGGCACCAAGAGCCTCACTAAGCACAACAAAGACCTATTGTCATACACCGCTAAGGAACAAGGGAGACCACGATTTTTCAGGGCAATACAACTAGGGAGCATGTTCAGTTCAAGTTTGTCAAGGCAAACCCAATCTCTAGTACTTATTACATTAGACAGCAAGCCCAGCACTAAACACTACCAACACCAGGTGTTGCACCACCGGACTATGTCCAGCATTTCTGTGGAAGGTCTCAGACGGCGCCAGCACCAGCAGCTGGCGCACCCCTGTTGCCTGCAGCTGAACACAAATTTAAAGTATCAGTACACAACCAGTTTGCAGATGCAATGGCAAGAGTTGAACTAAGTAGTAAGACTGATAGTGCTACCTAGCTGGTGTAATGGGCCAATGGAGCACTTCAGCTCACATTTGTTAACCATGAAATTGTTGTCAACATTACTTTTGGCAATGAAATTATGCTTGCCCATTTTCCATCTCTCTGATCAGCGTATTTGCTGATGTCAAATACTCTGATTACCCTTGAAGTCTAAATGTGCAATGAACTAGATTTATTTGTATCAATAACTGAAAAGTTGAGATGGAGTGAAGGATCATAATGTATTTGTGTCTCTAGCTAATAACACATATATATCAAAAGGTCATGTTCTCACTTTTTTTTAGCAACTGGCAGGGCACTGCCTTATTGTTCTCACTTCCCAACTGATTAATTAGTTTTCAACTTTGACTTATCGGTTGATATCTGTTTAATACCTGACACTGTGATGAACTGATGATACTTGCGATACTCTTTCACCAAGACTTCTAGGTCGTCAGGCTTGGAGATTCATTGATCAGCCTGACAGTCTGTTTGCAAGACTTATGAAGGCCAACTATTATAAAAGAGGGAATATAGCTGATGTAGTACTTACTGGGAACGCTTCGGATGTGTGGAGAAGCATTGGGTCAGGGTTACTAAATAAGGGCACAATCTGGTGTATTGGTGATGGACGAACAGTAAGGTGCACTGCTGGCGTGATCCCTGGACAACGAATGTTGGCTCTTGCTGCCTTCTAACTGATTAGGTTGATAGATCATGGATGAAGAGCGTCTTAGAGACCACATGATACAGGAAGATGTTGAGTTGATTCTCAAAAATCAAAAAAGTGAGGAGGGAGGAAATTTCATAGCTTGGCATCTAGAGGAAAATGGTTTGTTTACAGTTAAAAGCGTCTACCCCTTGTAGTTTCTGAAGTGTTGCGTGAGGCTAGAGGTGCTGCTTCTACTTCTAGTAACAGACCAGATGGAGTACGGCCAATTTGGTACAAAGTCCCACAAAAGATTAGGATTTGTACCTTGAGACTGGTTGTTCAAAGTCTACCAACAATGCAGTTAAAACATCGCAGGCACTTGGCGCAATTGGAAACATGCCTAACATCTAGTATGGAGAGCGAGGATGCATTCCATGCGCTGATAATATGGCCTGGTGATGTGAGGGTGTGGGAGGTAATGCAGGAGGTCTGGGAGGTGCCAGTGAAGAAAGATGTAATAACACCAGACACGGAAGGTTATTTGACTTAGTGGCAAGATCATACGAAGAGACAAGGGCAAGAATTCTGATGCTAGTTCGGAGGAACTGGTAACTGCACAGAGATGTTCTCCAAGACAAACAGAATCCACCGGTGGAGTTGCAGATAGCGATATGACAACAGGATGGGAGGGGCCTACTGAAAGGGTAGCAAGCTGTTGGACTCCAGAAAAGCTATCACAGCCACTAATTCAGTGCAATTTTGGTTGGGATTTTCGTTGTCAACCCAAATTCTCCACAAATCGTATTTTAACCTTGCTTGCACACCCTTCCGCTCCTTATTCAGCCGTACCAGGTTGAGATAAACCCGTCCAGTGAACCAATAGATAAATAACATCGTATAGTCATGGCTAGATTCTTATAAAAAGAAATCCTAGATTCTGTCTTGTTAGAAGCATATGAGTATTAGACACACACCTTGCTTCTGCAGCTCCACGGTTTCCGTGTGATTATCAGTATCAAAAGATGGGCACGATATGCATGTGCAGTTAGACACGCACATCCACCCAGTGAATCCCTCGGATTTGCACTGCTTAGCACAAATTCCATCGTCTAGGTTGGGGCAAGAGGGATCCATTGCCTGTTGAACCGTGCAGTTAACCTTGGTGCTTGCCCCTATGTAGTAAAATAAATATTTTTGTTATTTGTAAGTCAGAAGACGAGTAAGTCTGTCCGACAGCACAAGAATGGAAAAAAACTACATATTTTGTCATGTAGCGCCATATCGCAACATTGAAGCATATGTTTGGTTCTGCAAAACTACATTTTCATCACAGTTATATAGATTATAGCTCTACGGTTCACAACCAGCTCGAACAAAATTAACAAACAGACATGTCTAATTTTTAGTAAATAATACCGTGTATGTGAGTGGAAGTAAGTACTAATCAATCATACTAGCAGCCCAGAAGAAACTAGCTATTACTATGTTGTGAACTTGTGATCCATAAAAAACACTAGATACAGTGGTAGCCACTGCATAGCAGATTAGCAGTTGACTTCAGATTAGAGCGATTCAGGAATACAAGCGTGGTTTATACCGTTTGAGGAATAAAAGGGAGTAGTATAAACAGATGACAATGACGCTAGGTGTATGTACACGGATCTGAGGCTTTGAGGGGAAGCAGAAAACAACAGTGATTTTCGCTAGATTGAATATAGGTTAACGGTTCGAAACCAGATTGGAAAAGAACTAAAAGAAGCACATATATAATTAAATATAGCCATGTTGCAATCAGTGAAGAGAAGAGTACATAATAGTGGCAACCACTAGATAGCAGTAACCTCTAGGTTATAGTGCTTCGAGTTAGAGATTTTTTCAGAGGATCATTCCCGGTTTCACTGCAAGCACGAAACCATTTAATTTGGAAGCAGGAAGTAAACTGCAAATCCAGGATATTCCTAAGTAGCTAGAGAGCTAAGAAAGAAAGCAATAGGAACTGAAGTTCAGCTAACCGAATAGAGAGACCACCGGAGCAGAAAACAACTTTTTTTTTTGTTCTGAAGGGAAGCAGAAAACAACATGTACTCCTCCTGGATTAGTGTGGCGGTAGATCTAGATGACCTAAATGGGCTGTTTCACTTTCCTGCTGGGCTTTGCTTAGTGGATGAATGACAGACATCCAGGGTTGGGCAAATCGATTAGTTATTTCGGACATTAGCATACTCCTAGTGTCGATCGACTGTTTCTTCCTCCTCCTGGCCCTAGTTCGTACCAGAAAGCTTACCTGCTGACGGCTGGGGAAGCGGAAGCACGAGCAGGAGCAGCAGCACGGCGCCGGCGAGCATGCGAGACATCCTGGGGCTTGCGGGGGCGCGGGATCTAGCTGCGGGAGGAAGTGGGATACTGGCTGGAATCGCTGCTGCTGCCTCCTACCGTCCTACGGGAGATTGGCGCGTCAGACGGAGTGAGTGGGGAAAGTGAGGGCCTGGCAGCCCGTGACCCTCTTGGTGCTTGCTCACTGTTCACTCAGCATCCCACTTTTTTGGCGAGCTAAGCGGAGCCGCTCGTGGATTTTCACTTGATGCTTGCTCAGATTCGGGTACCAATAGAGCTGTAGAGGGATATGATAATTTTCGAGGTTTCGAATTTGTTTTAAGCTATCTATATTTAATTTTAAATAATTCGGTAAATAAAGATATCCTCTTTTGAAGTGGCGACGGATACAGTATACGATGTGATTTAGCAAATACTACTACCTCTGTCTCGAAACTTAATCCTCATATTATTTTTAGAAGTCAAACTATGTCAAGTTTGACTAAGCTTTTATAAAAAAATCATTAACATGCAAAATACAAAATTAATATTATTATATAGATAATAAATATATTTTCGTATGATATATACAAAATAATTATATTTTCGTATGATAATAAAATAGTTTTAGTCTAAAGTATGCGTTCATATTATTAACTAATTAACTCGTGCAAGGATAAAACCTTAAATTCCTCTCAAGTTTTGCTACAACTATAACTATGTGTCTATGAAAGTATTTATCCAACAATTTTGTTTTCGGTGTGAGTCCTCAATATTTTTCCTTCGAATCCGATGTCCGGTATAATCGCATTCCAATCCACAACCAGTCAATATCCGATATGATCTGAATCGATATGACCCGTTTACACCCCTATGTACGAGCTAGTATTTGTTGGACAAAAGATCTGGTGCCTCGTCTATGGCAAGTCACCGCGTGCCTCTACCCCTCCGATTCACCGTCCAAGTATAGCCAACGGCTAATAGCAGTTAATCATATTTCTTTGCACTCGTGTCAAGGGCTCCATCCGTGTAACTGATGATTTCTTTGCACTCTTGAAGCTCAATATTTCTCCTTCATCGCTGACATCCTTCTTCTCTATCCACTCCTACTTGAGGCTCTACGCCATCATGTTCCTTTTGTTGCTGCAATAAAAATTATAGTAAGTTTGGAATCAAGCAAGATAGGATATTAATACTGTGGTCTCTGTTTTAAGGTGGAATGATGGCGTAGGTGATAACTGCACGCTTCTTATTGGTCTCATCCAAATCCCATGCCTCGTTAAACTTGTGTGCGGCTAAGACGCCCTATAGAGCTAATCCAATTGATAGATAAGGGTGGGTAGCAGTGGCGGACCTTGCATGAAATATTTGGGGGGGGGGGGGTTGTACAAAATAACATGTAACTATTATTTGGAGCACCAAATTATACCACATCAATAATTATTTTTGGAAACTTATATAATTATATTGATTTGTCCACAAAAAACATTTCTAGAATCAATATATGTGTCATATGCATAAACTACTGCAAAACAAAAGAACTAGATACTACAGGATATCATGAAACCATGTAGTGTTGTACTTGATCACACTACAGATTGGCTCTTCGTCTCTTTGCGCCAATGAAATGTTCAAGAATATCCTCGTAGGTGTACTTTTCTGTGATTTCGATGTTTATGTTGACTAGCAGACTGTTGGCAAGAAACTCATCTTCCATCTTATTGCGCAACCTTATCTTAACAATATTCAAAACAGAAAATGCATGTTCAGCGGTTGATGTAGAAACCGGAAGAATCATAAGCAACTGAAGCAATCTATCAATCAAGTTGTAGATAGAATGTATCCCACTCTCAAGGCAACGGCACAACTTTGTTAATGTTGACACATTTTTCAACTCGTTATCATTGGAAGCATCTACAACAAAGTGTTTGAGTTGCTGCTCCAAGCCATAAATTTCTTTTTGAGTGAAATCGGCTGGATAGAACTTCTTCACCATTTCACAAATATCATAAACTTTGAAAGATCTAAATATTTATTTTCAAGGATCAAGGTGGCACTAGTGGACAGAAGATCCATTACCTTCTCATTGCGAAATTTGTGGACGCAACGTTGGATCACACTCCAAAGATTCAATACCACAAAATATAACATCATTTGTTCGGGTTTCATGCACTTGTTCTTCATGACTTTGTTGTTCAAATTCGAGCAACAAGAGAGGGGTCTGGACATGAACATTGGGCTCTTTAGGAGGAACAACTAGTTCATTTGCTTCACATTCATCTCTTTTTTTTCTGAAAAATGAATCAATAGGTTTTGTCTAGGTATGGCACCCACAGGGTATGGGTACGGGTAGAGCAATCCCATACCCGTACCCATCGATTTAAATCTCACCCGTCACCCGTACCCATACTCGTCAATGGGTACAAGTTTTTTCCATACCCGTCACCCGACAGGGTAAATGGGTACCCACGGGTAAAAAATATCCGTGCTTACAACACATCAAATTGATCAAAAAAATATAACAGCACGTGAACCGATTCTACATAGGGGTCTAATCCTCACTAACCTAACAGAGATTGTGAGATCGGAAAGCTTGAGGCTCGGCCTAGCAACGTGAAAGCATTATTAGGGGGAAATTAAGTAGTTTAGAATATTACAATGATCCACTAGTTAAATTTAGATGGGTAAATGGGTATGTGGGTTTGGATTCTACCATCCCATCACTAGTAGGAAAACCCTTATAGGCAAAGCTTAGTTCTGTGGCGCACCAAATAAATGCGCCACAGAAAGATTTTTTGTGGCGCACGAGGAAGAATGCGCCACAAAAATAAGCTATTTTGTGGCGCAATCCGGGCCGTGCGCCACGAAATTATGTGGGGCCCACATCCTGCCACCACCAATAATTAGTGTAGGTATTTCCGTAGCACATGGCTTGCTGCGCCACGAAATAAGTGTTTCTGTGGCGCACGTGCTCAGTGCGCCACAGAAAGTTGATTCTGTGGCGCACTTGTGCTGGTGCGCCACAGAAATAGCGCCTTCTATAACCACCCGTACCCCCTCCCGGCCCCCGCCCGTACTTCTTCCTCCTCCACCCCTCTTCCTCTCCCTCGCGCGCCGCCGCCCGTACTTCTTCCTCCTCCACCCCCTCTTCCTCTCCCTCGCGCCGCCGCCCGTACTTCCTCGTCCACCCTCTTCCTCTCCCTCGCGCGCCGCTGCCTTCCATAGTGGCGTGGGTGTCGTCGTCGCCGCCGCCGCCTCCTTCCTCCGCGAGGGCCGCATGCCGCCACGCTCCACCCATCCCCGCCACCACAGCACAAGCCGCCGCGTGGAGGAAGGAGGGGCGGCCGCATGGAGGAGGAGGGCCGCTCCGCGTCAAGGAGGAGGAGCCGCCGCCCCTGCCATCATCGTCGACCTCCTCGTCCACCCCTACCCGGCCCCTCCCTCTTCCTCTACACCCGGCCGCTCCTCCAACAGCATCGTCGGTGAGCTCCACCTCTCCCCTCCCCTCCCTCTTCCTCTCCCGTGCGGGCACAAAGTGCTCGACGAAATTACTTTGTCGGATTGAGTGATATGGCTACTGCTTGTTTGCTCTCCAAATTACCAAGTGATATGGCTACTGCTTGTTTGCTCTCCAAATTACTTTGTCGGATTTAAATGTCCTCTGGATCATTTGCAATAGTCTGGTGCACTATTAATTATGCATTTCATTTATCTGGTTAGTTTAACTTGATTGATTAGATAAATGAGATGAACTGCTGAGCAGTAATGATCTCATGGATGGACTGGATGTAGCTAGAGGGTTGCCAATCATTGATTGGGTACCCTAGCTCATGCTGAGCCCTATTGGGTTATGATGCAGTGGCTTAGTGAATGTTCCTATGGGTTTGAGGTAGCCCTGACAGCCTTTATGTTGTCCAAGGGTGGCTCCCCTTTACTGTGGCTGTTGTTGTGACTCTCTCATGCTATCTGGTTGATCCATGACTAGATTACCAGTAGCTTTTGCTGTTGAAAACAAAATAGACATTTAAATGTCTATATTCTGATGGTATAACTAGCTGTGTGGTGCTAGGTGAGTTTGGATGGCTAGTTAGGAATTAATCCATGTTGGATTTCTCTGGTAGTGTCACCATACTGACATACCAATGTTCCCTTGGTGATTTCCTTCTGGCTGATCTTCAGTTTGCTTCCACCAAATGGCTTAGTAGCCAGATGATGATACAAACTGGGTATTCTACCCATTTTGGCCTGGCAAGCATGTGTGGTGACTCACTGGCCTGTGTGTGCTGTTGGGCATGCACACTGCCTGGTGAGCTGTTTGGCTGTGTGTGTGTAGCCTGGCTTGGGACTTTTAAGGACTCTAGCTAGATTAGAGGGGAAAAGTTGCTGCTTTGTTGCCTATGATAATGGATCATCAAATGTTTCCCTTTGTCCCTGGTTGCCTCCTTAATTGATGCCTTATGATCCAAATGACCCAAGTCCCTTGCATGATCCCATTTGTCCCTAATGTTGCTTAAGATGAATAAATTCCCTCTAATCACCATTTGGAGATCAAGACTAGTTCTTGATTTCCATTAGCTAGACTCCAATATTAAAAATTTCTCCCAAATATGGAGACAAACATTTTAACATTGCCCCAATTGATGCCTTTGTCCCTGGTTGCCTCCTTAATTGATGCCTTATGATCTATTTCTTGTTGGCTTTGATGAAAATAGAGATATCCACAGTAGGGGATCATGTAAATGAATGCCAATGGTATCCTTTGAAGAAAAGAATTTCTGATGGTTTTAAAAGGCTAGGTGGTGCTAGGTGATTAAGTTGGCTACCAAGACTTGTCTCATCTGTTGCTGGGATATGCTATGTGTTGTTGCTTGTTTAGGCATATCTATCTTCTTTGGATTTACTGGTTCTTGATTGCCTCTCTTTTTTTGCATCACTTGGTCTATATACCAAGTGATGAATAATCCCTTTGGAGCATCTGCTCCATGCATGCTATGTGTGTTTGTGCATCTTGACTTATGTCACCATGGTTTTTTGGTTTGGTGGTGTTTTTGTACTTGCCGATGATTAGATGGTTGGTCGATATCACTCGTACACTCGGGGTGGAGCAAGTGAGCCTTGTGTGATGGCACAAATATCAATATCTTGTGCATCCACGGCCTCACTTACTCCATCCCTGGATGTTAATATTTATTTCGACCAACAGTATGAGGCATATGCTATTTAGTTGATACCACTTGGCTCTTTCTTCCATTTTGGTGCGATGATTAGAATGTTCGGTCAACTTTACCTCCCAGGTGTCGCTAGTGAGCACTGGTGTGATAGCACAAATATGAATCTCTTGTGCATCCTACCGGCCTCACTAACGCCATCCCAGGGATGTTAATATTTGTTTCGACCAACAAAGTATGAGGCATTCCATTTAGTTCATACTAGCTACTTCTTAATTGCATTGGCCTTTCTTCCATTCTAGTGCAGATGATTAAATTGTTTAGTCCCTTGTACACTCAGGGTGGGGCCTTGAGCACAGTACGATGGCACAACTATCAATCTCTCTTGTGCATCCTACGGCCTCGCTGACTTCATCCCTGAATGTTAATATTTCTTTCGACCAACAAAGTATGAGGCATATGATATCTAGTTGAGATACCACTTGGCTCTTTCTTCCATTTTAGTGCCGATGATTAGAATGTTTGGTCACCTATGCGCAATATACTTTGTAGACGGGCCCCCTTTCCCAGCCAGGGTCAAGGCGACAGTCTTGCGAGATAGCAATGCCTCCCGGCGCGAGAACACGCCGATCCCAGCACTCTTGTGGCGCGTCTCTGCGCCATGCATCTTAGCCTTCTTGCCCGATGAACAATAGGCCGGTCGTTGGAATAAGGAGGCCGATGACGGCCGATCGCAATCTAATCTTGCGACCGGCCGTCATCGGTTTCCTTATTCCTACGATCGATCAGAAAACGAACAAGTGCGAACGCGCGGCCACAAGGGAGGCGATTGGGCTGCGTGGTCTGGCCGAGAAGGCGGCAGATCGTGTTGTCTCGTCAAGTTCACGGAACGGCGGCCGAAAAGGGGGCACCCAAAGTATATGCGATATCTTTAACTATGGTTTCTGACCATAGTATTTGTGTTGACCAATAATGTATGAGGCACTTATTCCATTTTGTCATTCCATTTGCTTTGAGATTTTCAAAATGCCGATGATTAAAATGTTTGGTCCCCGTACACTTGGGGGGCGTAAGTGAGCTTGGTAAGATAGCACAAATATCAATCTCTTGTGCATCGGACTTGGTCTCACTTACGCCATCCCTAAATGTTAATATTTGTGTTGACCAACAATGTATGAGGCATTTATTCCATTTCTCTTGTGCATCGGACTTGTTGGTCTCACTTTCTTCCATTTTCATCATAGTAGGAACTGGATATGAAGACCCCGATGCAAGCGAGCCTGGTGGGTAGAGAGGATAAGGGAGCAAAGGGAGGAACCGGATGAAGACTACTTTGTATCTCGAAATTGTGAAATTTGTATGAATTAAGAGTTGTATGCAAAACATTTGACACTTAATTGCCACTATATATGTATCTCGGTCGGGCTCTAAGTAATGTGATGATGATGTCTATGTTATATCTGTGCAATGTACATGATATTTATATTATATCTGAATGTTGCTGTATATAACCTGTATCTCTGTATATTGCTGTGTATAAACTGCATGTGTATAGCAGACAGCACAAAATCGAGTATAATACAAGCAATTTAGCTGTGGCGTGAAAACCATGCGGCGCACTCTTTTACGTGACGCACCTAAGACCGTGCTTCCTGAAATATAATCCCAATAGCGCATAGGAGGTGCGCCATCGTCTTATTTTATTAGTGATGTTTCTGCCAGCGCGCCTCCATGCGCCTGAGAATCCCAATTTTGGTGCGCCAACGATAGGGCGCACCCTGCTGGTGCATGCCGTGTTCCCGCTCTGTCCAGGTGGGTATGATATTTTCCCATTTACAAACTCATGGGTAATATTTTGTCCCATACCCATACTTTTATTGGGTTTTTACCCGGTGGGTACGCGGGTCATGGGTACCCATTGCCATCCTTAGGTGCTTACTGCTAACCACTTCTACCTACGCGCAGAGAAACAACAAAATGTAAAATTTCACTTTCAATTTACGGAACACTCCATGACCTAGCTAAAATCTTCCCAAATTTAAGATGCAAGAAATCAAAACTAAAGATTTAGCAAGTAGTAGAATTGGGACTCTAATAGGGAAAGGAGAAGTTATCGAAGGAATCCCAATAGGAGGCAGGGAGCGCGGAGAGGGTTCGCCACGTTGTTGTCCCGGTCCTATTCTTTACATAGCATACAATCTCGCAATATTTGTTTTAATGTTTCTTCAATCATCTTCCACACAATACGGCTAATCCTTTGTTACAACAAGAAGCATTGAGATTGACAACCCCTCAACCTTTGTTTAGGTGGAAAGTACTTTGGTTTGTTTTGCAGATTCCATGTTGGCTTAGGAATCCCTGGTGTTGCGCCGCATCACATTTAGCGCGCCATCAGCCTTCAACGTGCTTCTTGGCTCCCCCCTGATTCGATTAAACCTTGGTTTCTTTCTGAGGGAAAACTTGCTACTGTGCGCATCATACCTTCCTCTTGGGGTTCCCAACGAACGTGTGAGTTACACGCCATCAAGTACTAGGGAAAACCCTAGTTTAACCTATTTAATAATAGATTCGTAGTCGATTCTTTTACTTTTTTATTATTACTATGCAGCACATGTGTGTTGCCCGTCGAGAGAAACTCGGAGGAAGAGGAATCACTCGGAAGGAGAAGAAGGGAGAACCAATCACGGGGCCCCTCTTATTAATGGTGTATATTCTTTCTGATGATGTTGACGTATGCGAGGGAGTTTTGTCGGTGCGCGGAGGTGCGACGAAGCGACGAGTCGAAGCGAGGCCCGAGAATGAGAGATTTGTTTTTGTGAGAGGGACAACGAAGGATCCGGAAGGACCCTGAGACTTCAATACGCATCCTGATGCGTCTTCTCTTAACAAAGAAGATGGTTGGGAGTTGGCGTACCTATTGCACGTGACTTGTGCTCAGAGTGTGGGACCACTTTGCGTGGGCACCACAACGTAAGTGACAGGACCTGTTGGTGTAAAACTACGGTTGATTCTTATAGTGCATTAGAACAAAGTTTCCTATGGATTCAAAGAGGTAGGAAATCCAAGTTAACTCATTTACATGACATTATTTTTCCATGAAGCAAAGTTAACATATCAATTGGTACATTTTGGAGTGACTAAGAAGGATCAATGCTTACTTATTCGTTTAATTCACGTGTTAAACTTGTCTAAATCTTGTTCAAACCTAGGATTTGACCAAGATTCAAATGCGTAGAAAAATAATAAAAAATCAGGAAAAATGAAAAACCAAATCACATAGTAAGCATTCAAGTTGATAAACAGGTCTAGACATATTCAAACCGGACAAATCATGTAATGTATCTATCCCCCTAACCCTAAACTCTTGTCTTATGAAGTCAAGCATGTGAAGAGAAGTGGTTTGGGTTGGGGTATATATATACATGATTTTTATTGTTTAAATATATATAGACTTTGTTGATCAACATTCTTAATTACTATATGACATAAAGTTTATTTGCTTTGGTGTTTCATTTTTTTTTTGATTTCTTTTTTGAATTTATGCCCATTTGACCTTGGTCAAATCCTAGGTTTGACAAGATTTAAACAAGTTTGAAACATGAAAATGAAAAGTAAAGCTTGGATCCTTCTTAGTCACTCCAAATGAAGCTCTTTGAGAGGTTTTGAAATTTCCATGTTTGAAACCCAAAACCACTTCTTCTCTTCATGCTTGACTTCATAAGACAACGTTTAGGGTTAGTGGGTAGATACATGATTTGTATATGTCTAGACTTCGTTGATCAACTTGAATGCTTAGTATATTACATAAGAAGACTATGTGGTTTGATTTTTGATTTTCTTGATTTTGTTTGATTTTTTATGCCCATTGAATCTTGGTCAAATCCTAGGTTTGACCAAGATTTAAACAAGTTTAAAACATGAAAATGAAGAAGTAAGCATGGATCCTTCTTAGTCATGACAATGAGTTAACTTGATTAATCCATAGGAAACTTTTTGTACTAATGCAGTATAATATTCTGGTTTGAATATGTCTAGACCTTGTTTATCAACTTAATTGAATGCTTACTTTATATGACATGAAGGCAGGAATAAAATAGAAAATGAAAAAAATGAAAAACCAAAAGCATGTCTTATTAATTATGTCATATAGTAATGAAAGCATTCAAGTTGATAAACAAGTCTAGACATATTCAAACCAGAAAATTCATGTGTCTAGCTACCCCTAACCCTAAACTCGGCCGATGAAGTGGTTTTGGGTTCAAACATGGATATTTCCAAAACACCCTCCCAAAAAACCTTCATTTTTGGAGTTAATATAAGAAGGATCAAGGCTTACTTTTCATTTTCATGTTTTAATCTTGTTTAAATCTTTGTCAAACCTAGGTTTTTACCAATATTCAAAAGGGCATAAATTTCAAAAGAGAAATCCAAAAAAAACCAAAGCACATGGTCTTCTTATGTCATATAGTAAAAGCATTCAAGTTGATAAACCAAGGTCTAGACATATTCAAACCAGAAAAATCATGTATCTACCCCTAACCCTAAACTCGGTCTTATGAAGTCTAGCATGAAGAAGTCGTTTTGAGTTTCAAACATTTAAGCCAAAGCCCATTTCAAATATTTCAAATATTCAAATTTGGTTCAAATTTGAAAGACATACAAGTTATAGCACACATAGTGCATACATTTTCACACAAACCGCACTAGATGCTAACCCTATAATTTGAGGCCATTTGGATGAGGTCGAAAAAATTCTTGGATTAGAATCGTGTTGTTCGAACCCCGTAGTTGGATTTTTTGAACCCTTGATCTTTCGAATGGGCAAAACCCAAGTTTAACCATGCAAGATTCAAAATGGCATAAAAATTGAGAAAAAATCAAAAGAATGAAAAACCAAGCACATATATAGCATTCTTATATATGTCTATATAGTAAGCACATTCAAGTTGATAAACAAGGTCTAGACATATATATTCAAACAAGGAAAAATCATGTATATATCTACCCCTAAAACTCTAATTAAACTATGTCTTATGAAGTCAATCATGAAGAGAAGTGGTTTTGGGTTTTCAAATATGGAAATTTCAAGAACCTCCTAAAAGCTTCATTTTAGAGTGACTAATAAGGATCCAGGCTTATCTTTTCATTTCATGTTTTAAACTTGTTTAAATCCGGGTCAAATCTAGGATTTGACCAAGATTTATGGGCATAAAATTCAAAAAAATCGAGAAAAATAAAAACCAAAGCACATAAGCATATTCAAGTTGATAAACAAGGTTTGGACATATTCAAACCATACAAATCGTATCTACCCTAACCCTAAACTATGTACAGCTCTTCAGAAGTCAAGCATGAAAGTGGTTTCGGGTTTCAAACTGTCAGATATAAAAACCTCTAAACTTCATTTTAAGAGTGACTGAGGAAGATTTACATGCTTCCCTTTTCATTTTCATGTTTTAAACTTATTTAGATTATCTTGGTCAAACCTATAATTTGACAAAGATTCAATGGGCATCAAAATTAAAAAAATCAAGAAAAAAAGAAAAAACCAAAGCAAATAGTTTTGTCATATGTATAGTAAGCATTAAAGTTGATAAACAAGGTCTAGACATATTCAACCAGACAAATCATGTATCTATACCCTAACCCCCTAAACTCTGTCTTATGAAGTCAAGCATGTGAAGAGAAGTGGTTTTGGGTTTCAAACATATTCAAAAACCTCCCAAAAGCTTCATTTTAGAGTGACTAAGAAGGATACATGCTTCCTTTTCATTTTCATGTTTTAAACTTGTTTAAATTATCTTGGTCAAACCTAGGATTTGACATGATTCAAATGGGCACAAAATTAAAAAAAAGCAGAAAAGGAAAACCAAGCAATAGTTTTCTTATATATGTCATATAGTAAGCATTAAAGTTGATAAACAAGGTCTAGATATATCCAAACCGGACAAATCATGTATCTACCCCCGGCCTGTCGATCTTATGAAGCTAGTCTACTAGCATGAAGGGAACTCGTTTTAGGTTTCAAACATAGAAATTACAAGAACATCCCAAAAGCTTCTCCAGCATTTAAGAGTGACTACGAAGGATCTTGACTTCCCTTTTCCCATTTCTGTCTTTGAACTTGTTTAAATCTTAGTTAAAAGGTTTTGACAAAGATTCAAATGAGCCCTAAAAATTTGAAATGAAAAATGAAAAACCCAAGCACATAGCATTCTTATGTCACATATATATCGTAAGCATTCAGTTGATAAACAAGGTCTAGACATATTCAAACCAAAATCATGTATATATCTACCCCTAACCCTAAATGATTTGTCGATCTTATGGAAGTCAATCATGAAGAGAAGTGGTTTTGGGTTTTGCCAAACATGGAAATTTCAAGAACCTCCCAAAAAGCTTCATTTTAGAGTGACTAAGAAGGATCCAGGCTTACTTATTCGTTTTCACGTGTTAAACTTGTCTAAATCTTGGTCAAACCTAGGATTTGACCAAGATATGATTAAAATGTGCAGAAAATTAAAAAAATCAGAAAAATGAAAAACCAAAGTACATAGTCTTCTTATGTCATATAGTAAGCATATTCAAGTTGATAAACAAGGTTTGGACATATTCAAACCATACAAATCATATATATGTACCACCTAACCCTAAACTTTTCTTATGAAGTCAAGCATGAAGAGAGTACGCGGTTGGTTTCAAAGATGGAAATTTCAAGAACCTCCAAAAACTTCATTTTAGAGTGACTGAGAAGTTAGCATTAAAGTTGATAAACAAGGTTTAGACATATTCAAACTAGACAAATCATGTATCTACCCCTAACCCTAAACTCGGTCTTATGAAGTCTAGCATGAAGAGAATCGTTTTGAGTTTCAAACGTTTAAGCCAAAAGCCCCATTTCAAATATTTCAAACTTATTCAAAGTTGGTTCAAATTTGAAAGACATACAAGTTATAGAACACATAGTGCATACATTTTCACACATACTGCACTAGATGCTAACCCTATAGTTTGAGGCCACTTGGATGAGGTAGAAAAAGTTCTTGGATTAGAATCGTGTTGTTCGAACCCCGTAGTTGGATTTTTTTGAACCTTGAACCTTGATCTGGGGCAAAACCCTAGTTTAACCTATTTAATTATAGATTCGTATATCGATTTTTCTACCTTTTTATTATTACTATCCTATTTAATGTCGTTTGCCGGGTAAGTGAAACTCGGAGGAAGAGAGGGATCACTCGGAAGGAGGAGAGAAGAAGAGCATTATGGTATCTCCCCTTTTTTGAATGAAACATTGATGATGTTGACAGCATTTGTATGTACGGGGAGTTTGTCGGTGCGGGGACGGTGCGAAGCGTGACGAAGTCGACGGGCGAGAATGAGATAGATTTGTTTTTTTTTGTGAGAGGAACAACCGAAGGATCCAGAAGGCCCAGACTTCCAATACGCATCTGATTCGTCTTCTCTTGACAAAGAAGATGGGCCCGGGTTAAATTCTTCGTAACCAGCTCACTGAAGTGTGGGACTACGCGTGGGCACCACCACGTAGTGTGATTTTGTTAGGTGTAAAAAAATCGGTTGATTATAATAGTGCATTAGAACAAAGTTTCTTATGGATTCAAGGGTAGGAAATCCAAGTTAACTCATTTACATGACATTATTTTTTCCATGAAGCAAAGTTAACACTATCAATTGGTACATTTTGGAGTGACTAAGAAGGATCAATGCTTACTTATTCGTTTAATTTCACGTGTTAAACTTGTCTAAATCTTGTTCAAACCTAGGATTTGACCAAGATTCAAATGGAAAAAAAAAAAATAAAAAACTGAAAAATGAAAAACCAAATCACATAGTCTTCTTATGTCATATAGTAAGCATTCAAGTTGATAAACAAGGTCTAGACATATTCAATCAAGACAAATCATGTATCTATACCCCTAACCTCTAAACTCTGTCTTATGAAGTCAAGCATGTGAAGAGAAGTGGTTTTGGGTTTCAAACATCGAAATTTCAAAAACATCCTAAAAGCTTCATTTTAGAGTGACTAAGAAGGATACATGCTTCCTTTAAATTTTCATGTTTTAAACTTGTTTAAATTATCTTGGTCAAACCTAGGATTTGTGAAGATACAAATGGGTGGGCACAAAATTCAAAAAAAATCAGAAAGAATGAAAAACCAAATCGCCAATTAACCTTATGTCATAAAGTAAGCAATCAAGTTGATAAACAAGGTCTAGATATATCCAAACCAGACAAATCATGTGTCTACCCCCTGTCGATCTGAAGTCTAGCATGAAGGGAAGTCGTTTTGGGTTTCAAACATTGAAATTTAAAGAACATCCCAGAAGCTTCATTTTAGAGTGACTAAGAAGGATACAGACTTCCCTTTTCATTTTCATGTTTAAACTTGTTTAAATCTTGGTCAAACCAAGGATTTGACCAAGATTCAAATATATGAAAATTCAGAAAAAAATCGAAAGAATGAAAAACCAAAGCACATAGCATTCTTATGTCATATGTATAGTAAGCATTCAAGTTGATATACAAGGTTCCAGACATATATATTCAAACCTAGGATTTGACTAAGATTCAAATGGGCATAACAAATTCAAAAAACAAAAACCAAACACATAGTCTTCTGATGTCATATAGCAAGCATTCAAGTTGATAAACAAGGTCTAGACATATTCAAACAAGAAAAATCCGGTATCTACCCCTAACCCTAAAAACTCTGTCTTATGAAGTCAATCACGAAGAGAAGTCGTTTTGGGTTTCAAACATGGAAATTTCAGATACCCTCCCAAAAGCTTAATTTTGGAGTGAATAAGAAGGATCCAGGCTTACTTTTCATTTTCATGTTTTATACTTGTTTAAATCTTAGTCAAACCTAGGATTTGACCAGGATTCAAATGGGCATAACAAATTCAAAAAAATAAAAACCAAACACATAGTCTTCTGATGTCATATAGCAAGCATTCAAGTTGATAAACAAGCTAGGTCAAGACATATTCAAACCAGAAAATTCATGTATCTACCCTAACCCTAAACTCTATCTTATAAGAAGTCAAGCACGAAGAGATGTCGTTTTGGGTTTCAAACATGGAAATTTCAAAAACCCTTCCAAAAGCTTCATTTGGAGTGAATAAGAAGTCAAGCACGAAGAGAAATCGTTTTCATGTTTTAAACTTGCTTAAATCTAGATGTCCAAACCTAGGATTTGACAGATTCAAATGGGCATAAAATATAGAAGAAAATGAAAACCAAAGCACATAGTATTATAATGTCATATAGTAAGCATTCAGATTGATAAACAAGGTCTAGACATATTCAAACAAGAAAAATCATGTATCTACCCCTAACCTAAACTCTGTCTTATGAAGTCAAGCATGAAGATAAGTGGTTTTGGATTTCAAACTGAAATTTCAAGAACCTCCCAGCTTCATTTTAGAGTGTCACAGGAAGGATCCATGCTTACCTTTTCATTTTTCATGTGTTAAACTTGTTTAAATCTTTGTCAAATCTACAAATGGGCATGAAAATTCAAAAAAGAAATCAAAAAATGGAAATAGATGGGCATAAAAATACATTTTTGCCAACATTGTGAATAAGTAAAATGGTACACTGATATCATTTTGCATATATAGGAGTAAAAAAACTTGAGTATTCAAAGTTGATGGCCGTGAGAAGATTCACATACAGTATGTGCCAAAATATGTCTTCACAAGAAAGTTCGCTACAGATCCTGCATGGACCCTTCCCAAGTGGGTACAAAAACAAGCAAACTCATACAGTTTAATTTTGAATTCATTAGGATAAAGCTCAATTATAAAACCATATGTAGATGTGGATCGAGATAAAACATTGCAACTTGATTTGGACATCTTTCAGGGTCTAGCGTACATGTGAAAATTGAAGTGGTTGTAGATTGGTAGAGACACTTCACAAAAGACCACTCGTTTTGCCCTCCATGTGCACAGATGAAATGGGGAATCCATTTTTTATTGCCAACACATGACCCAAAAAATCTACTACTACATCCCCGTTTGAAAATATATAGGTGTCTCACTTATGTCTTGATACATGCATTTTAGTCAGAGATACATATGTATCCATACAAATTTGAGATGCATATTTTTAACCTAGGGGCATATGTGTTCGGTTCTGGAATTTGGTGGAATGGAACGGAACGGTTCCGCACCCAGCACCCATCCCTGTGTTTGGTTGGAGGGAAGGAACGGAACCAAGTCATTCCTCAGAAGGGAATATACCCTGTAGATGCGGAACCAAGTCGTTCCACCAATTTGGTGGAATCTGCAGGAACGGCTCGTATCTGTCACCGCGCGGACTGAAAAAGAGGTGAGCTGAACCAAAATCCTGCCATTCCGTTTCGCGTTTTTTCCCGAACCGAACAGAGGCACGGAACCATTCCGTTCCTCACTTTTTCCGAACCGAACACGGGTACGGAACCATTAGGGGCATATATGAATCTTTAGCAGGTGCGTTTTTTTTACTAATCCATATGGAATATTTTGATAAAACCCTTTTAGAAGGCTTTGTTAAGGCCTCAAGGACAATGACTTGGGAGGAGGCCAGGTAGACTATAGCTAGGCATTGATTCGGAATTTATGATGCTTGCGACTTGCTTGCGTGGCTTGTTGATTTCCCAGGTGACGCAGCTTTTTTTTGGCTGCCCAGCCATGGATAGGTCATAGGGGTGCAGGATGTAGGCGGTGCGGATAAGTACGCGGGGCATTGATGATGTAGGTGTGTTCGGTTGCTCGCGCGAGTGCAGAGCTGTAGGGTTATGCGAGTAGCCCTTTAAACTGGGAGGTGGCACAAGAAGATTTTAGTAAGGAATGGTTCCTTTCCAGAGGAATGGAATGGTTCCATCCCCACGTTCGGTTTGGACGAAAAGGAGGTACAGAATGGTACTGTTTTTTGTTCGGTTGGAGGAATTGGAGAGCAGAACGGAATTTGGTTAAACTAAACTTTTGTTTAAGAATCGTAATTAACAATGGCAAATAGCCTTTTAAATCTTTAAACTCGTAATTAACAACGCCTAATGGCCTTTTTAGTCTTAAAATCGTAATTAAAGTTTTTTTGTATGGTCGGGGGATTTGGAGAGTAGAACGGAATGAAGTTAAAGTTTAATCTTTTGTCTAAATATCGTAATTAATAGTGGTCTTTTTAATCTCAAAATCATAATTAACAACAACTAATAATTTTTTTGGTTGGATTAGTGAAGTGCTTTGTAATTAATAGCGGCTAAGTAACGGCCGTTCCACCACATTCCACCGATTCGGTGGAATGGGTGCATTCTGCATATGGGGAGAATATTCCCTTTCGAGGAACCACTCGGTTCCGTTCCATTCCACAACCGAACACAAGAATGGGCTATAGGTGCGGAACGGTTCCATTCCATTCCACTTGGTTCTGGAAACACACCCAAATGCGTTGCAATGGAAAATGACAGTGTGTGGTGGCCTGATGGTGAAGAAGAAAGGTCGAGCGAAGAGTTGTTGGCTAGAGTCGGTTTTATACGAATCGACGAGGTGCGGGATAGTTTGATTTTAAGGGCTCCTTTCATTCACGGGATAGGGAAATCATAGGGGAGTAGGAATGTAGGATGGGGATTTGGGATGACATGTGTAGTTAAATCCTATAATAAAAGATGAGTTCGTTTGATTGCGCCAAATGAATTTTCCATGAGGTAGGACCAAATATTTAATCCTATACTAGGATTTGCACTACTTGATGATTCCTAAAGTTATTTCCTGTGGATATGTTCTATGAATCAAACTACTAGTGTAGAAAAATTCTATAAGATCTAAATCCTATTATCATACCAACCTAATATGAATCAAAGAAGCCCTAAAGGATTTTCGAAGGAATCATGTACGAAGTATGATTTTTCTAAGTCACCCAACATATATACTAGGAATAGAACTAAGTAGTGTACCATATACTTAGGCCCACATGCACAAATATTAAGTGTGGATTGAGGACGTCGACAACTTGGGAAAAAACTTTCGCAACTGCACACCTATGTTACCACCCATGCGACGCTAATGGTCGTAGAGCTGACCTAGAACGAACTCTTGTCTCGGTTAACATGAGAGAGATAAGGGATAAATACAATTGTGATACACTTTCCTAATATTTTGTTGAATGGGATAATCTTGTGTTTTCCTAATAGGGTTAATTAAGTACACATTTGGCAGCTCTTGTGTTGCATACGTTGGTGAACTTTAGACCCCAACTATATATTATTATTTGAACTCACCTCTAACACTTAATTATGTATAATAAGGTCCCTAACTGACCTCAAACACAATTAGGTATAACAGCGGTCCATAAATAACCTCAAACACTTAATTAGGTCTAACATTGCCCCTTAGACTACCCACAATGGGAGTATCATAGGTAGTACACTATCATGCATCTCATGCTTGCAAAAAGCTGATGTGGCAACTGCAATTAAAGATGAGAGAGAGAGGATTATAATATCATAGGTAGATACCGTATCATAGCACGTAGTACTAGAAAATTTAATATTAAATAAGTACATAGATCTGCATTGAGATTCTACAAATTAATTAATATAAGAAGATTATGATACTAGTACATGATACCATGCATCGTTGACATAGTAACATGTAGTATTAATTATATCATACACACCATACTTTTATATATGATACTATGCATTGTGACTAGTATTACTGACCTCATATATACGCTTATCGGTTTAATGAAGGTTGACCTATTTTTAACTTCATTTGTGCACTAGTAGATATGATTTGGCCCATTTTTATCCATAGGCTCATCGGATGTGATGTCTGCTATATATATTGTCTTCGATGAGTATCACGCGCATTACATACTCATACCATAGAACGCAGATGAAACCCCTTACCCTCAGCGACGTACGCAACATGGTGTTTTGGTTGAATGGCCCACCCTATTTTAAAATGTTTAGGGGATCGCAGCAGTCTTCGAGAGAAGTAAAACCCAAATTTATTGATTCGACACAAGGGGAGGTAAAGAATACTTATAAGCCTTAACAACTGAGTTGTCAATTCAGCTGCACACAAGGAAAAACACTAATGCCAGGGGGTGATGTGAAAGTAACGGTAATATGAGAACAATAATGTGAGTCACCTGACGGCGTAATAGCAATATGAGAGCAATGGTACGAGAAAATAGTTGACATGTAGAACAAGTATATGATGAAAGATGGACCCGGGGTTCCCAGCTATCTACACTAGTGGCAACTCTCCAATAACAAGTGTTGGGTGAACAAATTATAGTTAGACATTGATAGGATTGATAAGGCATTAAGAAAGAGCATCAATTCATTAATCATGTAGGCACGTTTTCCATATTTAAGTCGTACGTGCTCGCAATGAAAACTTGCACAACATCGGTATACCAGCCCGGTGGCAGCCGGGCCTCAAGGGAATCTCATTGGATATTAAGGTACTCCTTTTAATAGAGCACCGGGGCAAAGCATTAACACTCAGTGAAAACATGTGTCCCTCACATCACCGCATCCCCTCCAGGTTGTCCCCGTTCTGTCCTTGGGGCCTTTGGTTCCGGACAATGACATGTGCATACAACTTGTAGATACAATCTAAGCCATTATAGAGCTCAAATCTAGATCATGCCACTCGGACCCTAGTGACAAGCATTAAGCATAACAAGATTACAACAACAATAACTTCACAAACTTTATAGATAGACTAATCATAATGTATCATCCATCGGATCCCAACAAACACAACTCCGATTACATCAGATGGATCTCAATCATGTAAGGCACCTCATGAGATCATTGTATTGAAGTACATGGGGGAGAATACCAACTAGCTACAGCTAGAACCCATAGAGTCCATGGGGAACTACTCACGGAGCATGATGGAGCGATGGGGTGATGGAGATGGCTTAGAGGCACTTCCCGTCCGGCGAAGTGCCTGGACGAGAGACTTGCTCGTCACACGGGTGGGTTCGCGATGGGGCGGGCGCCCACAGGTCTCGGGTTCGTCAAGTGGTACGGTGTTTTGAGTCGAAAGGGATTTTGCAGGCGGCGGCGCGAGGGGGCACACAGGGGCGCCCACACCTAGACCGGCGCGACCGGAGGTCGCCGACGCCGCCATGTGGTGTGAGTGGCCCCACAGCCTGCCAGACTCTTCGATGCAGGCCTTAGGGAAAAATAGGGAATTTGGCGTTGATTTCGTCCAGTCAAGAATATTGCCCGAACAGCCTTTATGGAACCAAAAACAAAACAGGGAACTAGCATTGTGGCATCTTGTTAATAGGTTAGTTAGAGGCATAAAAACATCATAAAGTGCAAGCAAAACATGTAAGTATTGTCATAAAACAAGCATGGAACGACAGAAATTATGGATACGTCGGGGACGTATCACCCACCCTATTTTAAAATGTTTTAGTTAATTATTTATGTATCACATATAAAAAGAAAATAAGAAAATTTGTCAATTCAGCCCACCTGCCTACACTAGTTTTGTGGTGATGTGAAAGTAGCTTGATTATGAGAGCAATAGTAACATAACTTTAGAACAGAAGTAATAGCTTATGAGAGAATGGTACCAGAAGCTAGTTGAATGTAGAACAAGTAATGATGATCCATGGACCGGTTTATCATTCCCACTAGTGGCAACCTCAAATAACAAGTGTTGAGGTGAACAAATTATAGTTGGGCAATGATAGATTGAAATAATAAGACAAAACATCAATTTTAATCATTGTTTTCCAACTAGTCGTACTTGTGCTCAATCTGCACAACATCTAGTCCTATAGGGGGCACGGTCAAAATCTATGGATATTAACATATACTTTTAATAGACCCGGAGAAAGACAAATGTGAAACATTGTTATCATCAGCTAGTCACAATGGGGATTTCTCCGCCACTTCGTCTCTGTTCATATGTACTGAATGTGCATACAATTGTAGATACAAGAAGCATAATTATAGAGCCAATAAGTTCATGCCCTTCGTGACTAGTACAATCTTATACAACAAGTTAGCAACAATACTTGACAAACTTTATAGTTGACCAATCATAATGTATCATATCTGTCCCAACAAACACAAACACCGATTACATGCGGATTCAACTATTAGGCACCCCATGGAGATCATGTAGTGAATACATGGGGGAGAGAATGCCAATAGTTTTAGGAACCCATGTCATAGGGAACAATGCGAGCATGATGGAGGCGTTAGCATGCTGATGGAGATCTTATGGGGCACTTCCCCTCTCCCGGCGGGTGCCCGGACAGAACTTTCCAATTGGTTACTCACAGATGTTGGCGAAAGCGGCCGAGTCTTTCCGAGTTTCATAGTGGTACTGGAGTAACTCATAGGCCTAAAGGGATTTTATAAAGCGAAGAGGCTGCCATAGTGCACCTAGGCGCCAGATTTGGCCGGCACGGCGTGGTCTCACCCGCGCGCCATGTGGGTACTGGCCTCCTGCCCCCCTCCGACTCTTCTTCGGTGTTCCGGAGCCTTCCGGGAAAAATAGGAGATTTAAGTTGATTTCGGCCCAATTCCAGAATATTGCCTGGGTCACCTTCTCTGAACCAAAAATGCTATAAAACAGAACTGCACGGGCATCTTGTTACTTGTGTTAGTTCCGGGAAACGCATAAAAACATCATAAAGTGCAAGCAAAACATGTAAGTATTGTCATAAAACAAGCATGGAAAGACAGAAATTATGGATACGTTGAATGGCCCACCCTATTTTAAAATGTTTTAGTTAATTACTTATGTAAAAAATTATCACATATAAAGTGGAAAAGAAAATTAGTAAGGTGCCCACCTGGCCTACGGTTGTTTTGTGTGCGTCCTCCACCGCGTACTCCTCTTGATCTCGTGATTTCCATGAACATAGTTCTTTAGGAATACATGCAACACTTACAGTTGATAGGCCGCTGCAAAGCTAATCAATGATAAAACCTGCTTAATCCATTGTACTTTGATTTAATTAGTCCCTCTAATGGACCCCAATTATGTGTGCTTGAGATTTAGCAAAATGCTTTACCGCCGTGCCACATAACAAATAATAAACAGACCAATCAAGTTTTTATCATTGCTAGACCTAACTAAGTGTTCAAGTGCTCAATTTTTACCACATTAGAGTTGAGGGGCCAAACATAATTCTTAAATACTTGAGGGACCGAACATATACTTCTAAACACTCGAGGGACAAGACAAATTTGAGTACTATTGTTATTATTAGACTAGTCACAATGGGGAGTATCATATAATAGTATCATACATATGATACTAATGTACGATATTATTTTCACAGACCATAGTATCATCATGTAGTAGTATAATATGTTACATGTATTTAGTGATTTGTAGAATCTCAATACAAAAGTGTGTACAAGATTTGTTTGGCAGTAATTTTCTAGTTCTACATGCTATGATACGATATCTACCTATGATACCACTATCGTCTCTTTCATCATTAACTGATATGACGCATCAACATTTTGCATGCATGTAGTGCATGATAACTACTTATGATATTGCCATTGTGAGTAGTCTCCTTTTGTCCTAGAGTACAATGCCAATTTGATTTCAGAGGCAAACTTAGACTAATACTTGGGCCCGCCAATTATGAGTTGCATGTCATTCAAAACTATATCACCGGAATGTTTGTTTCGATGAACTTTCCAATGGTATATTTTGCGGATGTCATAAAATTAGGCTGGTCATACTATTTCTATAGTGGGTAGTATCATTGAGTAGTATCATAGTAATGCTACATTTATTATTTTTTAGAATCTCAATGCAAATTTGTGTACAAGATTCTTGTTTAGCATTAAGTTTTCTGCTATTTGCGCTATGATAAAGATCTACCTAAGGCACACTAATCTCCTCCTACTTAATTAGTCGCCACATCAACATTTTTTGTGGGACCAATGTGTATGATACCAGCACTATCATGTTGGTACCTAAATCTCTAGAGTCAAAGTTTGACACGAAACCGATGTGGGACTTTATTCATGGTGGAAGGAGTAACAATCATAAGCACATTTATTATTATTGATTGAACAACATTTTATTTGATGTGCCATAAGAAGTTTAGAAACCCCTAGCCCCTGGAGGTGGCGTTTTGGCACCGCGTGGCTATGCACCAATTATACAAAATGATTAAAAAATTATATAAATGTTAATTTTTTTGGTATACATTGTGACATCACATGTTCAAGCCACAAGTTTTCGTGAAAAATTATTATTTCAGGTATGTAAAAAGTTGCAAAAAATATACTGTACGTAGTCGTGTTACAACATCAAAATTTGTCTTTTTTATAGGAGCTACATAATTTTTTTGTGAGAAAACTTGTGTACCAACATAAAATGTCTAGATATACATGTAAAATTTTAGTTTAGAATTTTTTAATACTTTGAAATATGGATTCACATAATGGGAGCATATGCTCCTATGAGGTAAAGTGCATTTCCGCTAGCCCCGCCATTTCTTATATCTCTATATTGTCTATATATCTATATCTACCTCTACCTGGATTCCCCGAACGTACGCACAAGATTAGTAGGAATACTATTTATTATTGCCACATACTCAAAAAAAAACCTACTGCAGTCAAAATTTAATATCATCGAGCGGAAAAATTCCCAACGCCCAAATATCTCGCGTCGCAAAGTTTCAGATCTGCTAATATTTTTTGTTCTACATGAAACTACTTTTCTATCGCCAGCTTTCGCTTTGTTTCGCCAAGCAGTTCCCCGTAGAAACCGCCACTCTTGCCTACCTCCAGACCTTCCCGGCCGCCGCACCGAAAATCACCGCCGCACTTCGCCGTTCACGCTGCCACGGCTTCAAACCCCGAGGCTGCTCTATCCGCTGATCCGGCACCTTACTCCCGCATCCACCGCACCCGTATCTCGCCTCGCCGACTCTATCGACCATCGCACTCACCGCCCCGCCGACACCGACGCCCCGCGCAATCGCACATCATCCGCTTTCACCGACCTCTAGTTCGTCGGCGCTGAATACCATCGATCACCAAAGATGTCCTTCTCCGACCCCCCAAGATCTCCTTCCCCGGCACCCACAGCAGTCCCCTCGCCGACCTCCACTTCACCCGTAAGAACGCGGAACACGTCCAAACGCCGCCCATAAATAGGTAACCAGACATCCCTGCGTGTTTTGTTCCGTTAGGGAGTATTGCAAATGACGTATTTCTGAATTGCACATATTTTCAACTTACAAGTGCTTTCAAGATAACCAATTTGTCTCTTAGCTTTAAACACGACGATAAGTGCTGTTTTTCCGTGAACAAACCCACCCATTCGCTGAAACTCTACATGGTATCGGAGCCTAGGTTTCCTTCCTGCTAGTCGCCACAAACAGTACCAAACAAGTTCTTCCTTTGATCACAAAACCCACCATTGAGATGTAGAAATCCAGGCGGCGGGAGGCCGCATCAGGTGCTCTGCGTGGGTTGCGGCTATCACACACAACGTGTGAGCTGTGTGAGATCGGCGGCTGCTCGCGCGGGGAGAAAGAAAAGGGTGAAGATCGTTTTGGTTTAGAAAGGAGAGAAGAGGAAGTGAATCCGTGGCGGAGAGATCCGGATCCGTGTGAGGGCGTGGGGAGGAGGCGGCGGAGTGGGGCGAGCTCTTTGAGCGCAGTGGCTGAGCTTCTGAGGTTGGTGCCAAGACGTTGACCGGGCCACAGCTCTGGCCGACGTGGCTGTGCGGTCCGCCGTGCTGGCTGTGCATGCGCGGGCAGACGAGGGCGCCATCCGAGTGGAAGTGAGGAGAAATGAGATGAGGGCCAGAGGATATGTGGATGGGTTGGATGAGGTCAGCGTTGAGTCGTGATGTAACATTTGAGTGTGCAGATCTCAATGTTTCAAAGTCGGGCAGAGATCGTAAAGAAAAGGCAAGTACATAATATCAGAGCTGCAATAATCCAAGAAAAGAAACTTTATCAGACATAGAGGATGACATGCGGGTCCCATTTTGTAGCAACGGTCTCAACGTTTCCAAGGCGCACAGACCAAAAGAAAAATGAGTGCGCCAAGATTCTCTACAATTCCAAGGCTATGTGGGATCAAAAGAAAAATAAAGGAAATAGCATAAATTAATTAGGGTCAAAAATAAATCCACCAAAGGGAAACTTTTATTGTTCAGAGGAGATGACATGTGACCAACCTGCCAGCTGCGTCGTCAAGGCTGCAGGTGATCAAAAGAAAAAGGCAACAGCCAAAAATAAAATAATAACTCCAAGAAAGGAAACTTTATTGTCTGGGAGAGGATGACATGCGATCCCATGAGCCAGCAAAGTCTTCAACGCTTCAAAGGCGGCATGAGATCGAAAAGAAAAAGGCAAGTGACCAAATATCGAGCCAAAAATAATCCAAGATTTATTGTACATAGAGGCTGTACTGATCTGAATCAACCAAACCTTATGGAGAATCACATGAACTTAACGTCAAATAAGACCAAAAGTAACAAATGAGCAAAAACTCAGTAAAAGATCATCATGAGAAGAGGTCTCATTAATGCATCCCACCGCCAGGAGGCGGCAGATCAAAGGAAAGCCAAGATCAGCTATGAAATAAAAATAATCCAAAAGGTGTTTACATAAGAGGTAGAGATGACAAAGTGCCCCATTTGTTAGATGGTATCACCTGTTTGAGAGGCAGCAGGGACTCAAATAAAATAAAGCACAAATAAGAAACAAAATCACAGTAAAGTTTTGAGAGACAGAGGATGATATGTGCAATCCAGCTGAGTATAAATGGCATTGACTGCTTGAGAGGCAGGGATCAAAGAAAAAGTCAGTACCTCAAATATAGTGCCAAAAAATCCAAGAAAAGAAAGTTTTATACATAGAGGATGACATGGTCCATGGAGCAGCAGCATCACCGTTTGAGAGGCCAGGGACTGAAGAAAGGCAAGGGACCAAATATGAGGTGCCAAAATAACTAAGAAAAGAAAGTTTTATAGTACATAGAGGATGACATGCGGGTCCCGATCGGAGCAGCAGCGGTATCACCGTTGAGAGGCGGCAGGGACTAAAGAAAAGGCAAGGGACCAAATTTGAGGTGCCAAAAACTCCAAGAAAAGAAAAGTTGATTGTACATAGAGGATGACATGCGGGTCCCATTTAGCAAAAGAGCGTCCCCAACGTTTCCAAGGCGGGCGTGGATCAAAAGAAAAGGAAGTGTGGCCGAAATCGGGGGTCAAAAATCCAAGAATAGAAAGAATTTTGGTTCATAGAGGATGACATGCGGGACCCATGATCCTGTACGAAACTGCCTGACGGAGAACGCGTTCGAGATGCAAGCGATCAGAAAAAAACAACGCTGGGGAGTTGCCATCCTGGGCCCTACATCCCCATATGCTGATTTGCGTTGACTCGGCCGGCGAACCCGAGATCTCCCAGATGCACCACGTCCCGGGCCAGCATACGCGACTGTTTTGGCCGGTTTCGTCGGGCTAGGTGGCCTCAAAACGAAAAAAAGTTTTGACATGCACCACGAAGGGACCAAAAATCGTTGGCCATGGCGCATCACCAACCACGGCGCGACTTCAACTTCTTCCCATGGAAACTTTTCTTGTAGTATGTCTCGCAACAACAATATTCCCTGGGATTGCGATGAATGACATAATAGGCATCCTGACTTAAAAATCCGGGTGTTGTTGACAAGTTGGTATCTGAGCCATTGTTTGACCTTAGGAGACCCTAGTTAGAATGGACGTTCTGAAAACTTAGTTTCAAAACAAATAAAGTGACTATTTCTGAAAAACATAGCCACTTTCTTCTCTTTGAGATCTTGTTAAAATAAGAAGTCATGCTCTTCCTTATGAATCTACCTAAAATTTTGACACACTTGTTCACTCTCTAACTTACTCATCCAATTCACTTTCAGATGGAGCCAACCAACGTCAAGTTTTACCAGCTTGGGAATGGCGGAGACTTGATCTTCGAGAGGGACCTCGATGCCCTATCGGAGTTTCTTGGACGCCCACACCCCGAGTTCCACGGAGTCGAGGTCAACGACCAGCCCGGAGGGAAGCTTTAGTGGGTTATCACCGCTGATCTGAGGGGCAAGATGGAGCCCCTACTCGAGAGCATCCTCTTTTCCTCTCGTGAGTAACCGGCCGGATGTGATTTCGCACGTGTTTCCTTCAGAAGCACTCTGCCTCACCAGGCGGGGGCAGAATGTGGCCGCTTATCCAAGGGGAACGCTTTTGCGCACCTCGCAAGGCGAACTCCGCTCGGAGAACCCATGAGACTGTTGCAGTCTCACCCCCAGCTGAGGCACCACATGGAGCATCTGGACTTTATGTTGTACGAGACCCGGAAGGAGCTGGACAACTCACGTGGTTACGCCAACTAGACCCACCTTGCACTGACTGAGCACGCCGATGCAATCAAGCTGCTTGCGAAGGACCGCAAGACACTCCGCCGGCAGCGTGCCAAGAAGAACGCTACCATTGTGCGCCTCCGCACAAAGATAGCATCCTTGGAGGCCACTGTCAAGGCCCAAGAGGACCAGCTGAATGAGATGGAAGAAGACGGTGAAGACATTCAGGGAGGAGAACCCTTCCTGAGTGATGACGATGACTTCGAGGAGGATGAGTTCACTGATGAGGAGGACTATGCGTTTCTGGAGGCCGGAGAGGATGGAATCGATGTGGATGATGATGATGAGGAGTAGTTGCACTAGATCACATGTGTAGATGTGAGTTTGTATCCCGCCCGTTGTATCGTAGCGCGAGTGAAATGGTTCTTAAAACCATTGGTGTATTAGCTTGTAATATATGATGAATGAATGAATGAATGTCTGTTTATGTTAACATCAAATGAATTCAAGTTTTAAATTTTTTGAACTTACCCAAAATAAGCCATAGAAAATTCCCTCTCATCTCATGATCTATCTCCATGTTCAGATGGCCCCTCCAACTCGCAGCGCAAGTCAAGATGCTATGATGCAACTGCTACAGACTTTGATGGCAGATCGAGAGGATGAAAGAGCTGAACGTCAAGCCAACATCGCAGCACTGCAACAGATAGCCAACAAGAACCAGGGTCACGGGAACCATGATCACCCCATCAAAGCTCAAAAAAATTTCCAACACCAACCCACCTCGTTTTCAGCAAGACTGAAAGATTCCCTGATGCAGATGATTGGCTCCAACCCATGGAGAACAATCTAGAGGTAGCTCGGAGTTGATGCCAATGAGAAGGTCCTGTTCGCCACTCATTACTTAGTCGACCGGCAAGAGCTCATGATCGCACCCGTGCTATGAACGCTCTAACAGATCACATTTGGGCTGATTTCAAGCTCAAGTTCAGCAAGTATCACGTGCCCCCGGTCTTATCAAGAAGATGAGGGACGAGTTCCGGGAAGCAGGGCAGAACGTCCGTGGTGGAATACCGCGGCAGTTTCTCACCTTGTCAAGGCACGGACGAGACCGACACAAATGAGAAGAGGAAGGAGAGATTCTCGAACTGATCGCATGATGAAATGCGACCGTGCTAATCAACATCTCTCACGATTCTGAAGCCCTTCTCGGTGGACTCCGCCATCCGCAGAGGGAAAAATCCACCAAGCAAATGAGAACCGAAACGCCGCATGATGCACCAAAGTGGGCCCAACAATACCCCAAGAGGTATCGCCTCGCCTCAAGCGGAGGTTTTGCCTCAAGAAACAACAAGCCGCAGATGCAGACTTCACGTCCGGCTTGTAACCGGAGGAGGAAACTCAGGCCGAGGCCACAACAACAACAACCACAACTACTTAACAACACCAACAACTTCAACCGTGTCTCCACAAGAGCTTTCCTGCAACAAATTCTACAATAATTAACATCAAGCCCGAGGATCGGAGCAACGCTATTCCTTGCCGCCACCAAGTACAAGGCCACCATCACTTGCTATGAATGTGGAGTTGTGGGACACTACTCAAATGAGTGCCCCAAGAGACTCGCCAAGATTACCGCCAACACTGGTCAGCATCTGCTCAAAGAGCAATCCCGTGTCTCCACCGGCAAGAAGTTCGCCCTCAACAACCCCAACAACCACAACGCCTCTTCACATGAACGCACCAAGAAGCTCGTGAAGCACCAACATGTCAGCCGGGTATAATTCTGTTAACTCAGTACCTGCAAGAGTGTTGTTTGATTCTGGAGCATCGCATTTGTTTGTTACTGAAGATTTTGCATGCACTAGTAAAATTCAACCAATCAGCCTGAAGCATGTCATGATAGTTCAAATACCTGGATCAACAACCAAATCTAGAAAATTTTGCAAAGATGTACCCATCAGAATTCAAGAAATAGATTTTTATGCAAACTTGATTATACTGGGAGCAAAAGGTTTGGAAGTAGTACTGGGTATGGATTTGATGTCGAAACATCATGGATTGATTGATTTTGTGCTAAGAAGGCCATCACCATGGCTAGTAGCACCGGAGTGGTAGTAGAACATGTCTGAAAGATTACCCAGAAAATTTACCTTCAACCAAAGTGTAGCCAAGCCAACTTCCTGGATCAGATCAAAGGTCATCCGTCGACACCGATGTGTTTCCCCGATGATCTACCCAGATGCCTCAGATCGGGATGTTTCAGTTTATCATCGAAGCACTGGAACAGACCTATAGCACGTAGAGCCTATAGCATGAACCCGCCAGAGTTAGGAAGAAGCAACTGGATGATATGTTGCACAAAGGTCTGATTCGACCAAGTGCGTCGCCTTGGTGATCCCCCGTTCTATTTGTGGATAAGAGGATGGTGCCAATCGGTTATGTACGGATTATCGTAAACTTAACGATGTCACCATCAAAAACAAATACCCCTTGCCAGAGATAGAAGACCTGTTTGACCAGCTGACCGATGCCACAATATTCTCTAAGATTGATCTTAGGACTGGTTACCATCAACGGAAGATTCGTGCAACGGATATCCCCAAAACTTCCTTCACCACCCGATATGGATTGTATGAGTACAATGTCATGTCATTTGGATTAACCAATGACCCCTGTTATTTCATGAACCTCATGAATAAGATCTTCATGAACTTTTTGGATAAGTTTGTCAAGAGCTTAATGGTTTACATCCTTATTTACTCCTAAATCCGAGATAGAACATGAGCAACACCTGGAAGTTATCCTAGAAACCCTTAGACAGCACAAGGTGTATGCCAAGTTCAGCAAGTGCGAGTTTTGGTTGAAGGAAGTAGGATTCCTGGAACATATCTTTTCTGCAGGAGGAATTGCCGTAGATCCCGCCAAGATCAAGAACGTTACAGAATGGAAAGCCCCAACCACTCAGACCGAGGTTCGTGCATTTCTTGGATTAGAGGGATATTACCGCAGATTTGTTGAAGGATTTTCAAGCATCGCCCAACCCATGACTCAACTGTTGAAGAAGGATAAGAAGTTTGAATGGACGGATAAAGGTGAAGAGAGTTTTCAGCAACTCAAGAAAAGATTGACCACAGCCCCAATATTACCTATGCTTTGATCGCCAAGCTCCTTGACTAGTGCGACGCCTCCAAGATTGGTCTTTGATGTGTGTTGATGCAAGAAGGCAGGGTGATATCATTGTCAAGGCAACCGAAGCAACATGAGCTGAATTATCCAACCCATGACTTAGAGCTAGCAGCAGTAGTGTTAGCCCTGAAAGTATGGCGTCATTACCTCATGGGTAATCGATGCGAGATCTATTCAGATCACAAGAGCCTGAAGTATATTTTCACACAGAAGGAGCTGAATATGAGGAAGAGAAGATGGTTAGAGTTAATCAAGGATTATGATATGGAAATTCACTATCACCCCGGCAAGGCCAATGTGGTAGCGGATGCCCTGAGTAGAATGCCGTGTCAGTTGAACTCCATGATAGCAGAAGAACAACCTAGCCTATACCAAGAGTTTGAGCAGTTTAGAATGGAGCTAGTTAGTGAAGGATTCCTAGCCAGCATAGAGCTGCAGCCCATCTTGATTAGTCAGATCAAAGAAGCACAGAAAGGAAATGCTAGCATTGACGGAATCAAGAGCCAAATAGCTGCAGGAAAGGCACCAAGATTCACCGAAGATGAAGAAGGAGTGCTTTGGTACAACGGACACTTGTGTGTGCCATCAGATTCAGAATTGAAGCAAGTCATTCTGAAGGAAGCTCACGACACCCTATACTCCATCCACCCCGGAGGTACCAAGATGTACCAACACTTGAAGGAAAAATTTTGGTGGCATGGAATGAAGCGAGATATCGGGAGCTACATCGCCAAGTGTGATATCTGTCAGAGAGTCAAGGCAGAGCATCAACGACCCGCGGGACTGTTGCAACCCTTGCAAATTCCAGAATGGAAGTGGGACTCGGTTGGAATGGACTTTATCACCGGACTGCCCAAATAGAGCAAAGGAAATGATTCTATCTGGGTAGTGGTCGACAGATTGACCAAGGTAATGCATTTTATTCCCCGTCAAGACCACTCTATCAGCTCCTGGGTTAGCTGAGTTATACATTCTAATAGTCATTTCGCACGGGAACTCCCCGGTTTACCAGTCGAGAGGTGATCCCAATCTACCTCAAGATTCTCGCAAAGTACATGAAGGACTGGAACCCGGCTGAATTTCAGCACCGGCTTATCACCCGCAGACCGATGGACACACCGAAAGAGTCACCAGATACTGGAAGACATGCTGAGAGCTTGTGCTACCTGAATATGGATCCAAGTGGGAAGACCGTCTCATTTTACGCATAATTCTCAGATAACAACAGTTTATCAAGCCAGCTTGGCGTATTGGTTCCCTTGAAGCCCCGTACGGAAGGAAGTGCCGTACCCTCTCGAATTGGTCGAGGTCGGAGAAAGCGGTCTGGACCAGATGTTCTCGAGAAGCGAAGAGAAGGTGCACAAGATCCATGAGTACCTCAGACTGCTACCAAGATGAGAGTTACGCCACAAGAGACGCGAGAGATGACTTCAGATCGAGATTTTGTCATCTCAAAGTATCCCCAAAGGAATGGATTTCACGAAAGGAAAGCTTGCACCTCGATATGTCGGACCCTTCAAAGTTCTCGAGTCGTTTAGCCGAAGTATCTTATCAATCAGACCGCTAGAGAAATGTTTGTGCACGACGTGTTTACATCTCACACTGGGAAGTGCTGAAGTCCGGAGAAGACCGAAGTGTTCAAGAACATCGATCACCGCCGGTGGATATCAACACGGACTTGACATACCGCGAAGTACCTATCCGCATCCTGGAAGAAGCTTTAACCGCCCGCACCAGGAGTATCAAGTTCTAAAATCCAATGGAGCAACCTAATCAAGAAGAAGCCACTGGGAGCGAGAAGAAGATATGAAGAAGGAATACCCAGATCTCTTTAGTACCTAGTTTTCTCTAAGATCTCGGGACGATTGTAAGGGAGAAGGGTTTGTAACATCCCAAAAATTCAATAAAGAGATAAAGAGAGTTTCCAAAATACCAAAATTTAGAACCAACAAAAACTTTTTATTTTCCATATAGTGCTATGCATATACTCAATTTGATTATTGTGTTAGGTGTGCTTTTGCCATGATGATTGCTTGTGAGTGAACCATGATGCTAAAACCCTAATATAAGATCACTTGATCAATCCAACAAACGGAAAAATGAAAGAAGAAAAGAAAAGAAAATCCAACACACACTCACATATGGTTTAGGCCATTTTTGCAAATACTAACCTAGACCATTTTGGCTTGCACCATTAGTTGTAAATGGATACTAAACACTTATTAACACTTTTGGAATCAAAGAAACTCAAATTGAATCAAATATGAGCTCACATACAATTACGGTCAAAATGGCAAATCTTAGCCTGATGCCCTCTTTGAGCCTCTGTCTTGGAAGATTTCTAAACTAAACTTGGCCAATTCTTTGCATCTCATCCAAGACAACATCAAGATGAACAACTTTGTCCAAAACCATCACCCCAAATTCCTTCTCAATTTCAAATGGTGCACAAGCAAAGTAGAGACCTTGAAGCATATGTAAGATCATATGCAATTTGGATTTTTGCAAACTATTTCAAATTTGACCACCATCACCACCATTATACTTCAAATAATATATGAATGCAACCCACTAAAATTCATGCAAATATTCGAAAATAACTTTCTTGCGGCCATTTCATCAAACACTTGGTGAGCACAAGTCTGCCAACTTCATACTTTGCAAAACCCAGCAGTTCATAGCCTACCCCATCGACCCTAGGTCATCCTTGGTACCTCTCTGACCTCTCTGAGCCTTGCCAAGAAGAATAGACAAGAAAGGGTACACTGCATCGTCACCATTTGACCTAGATGAACCATGCCGTGGCATGGCATGGCCTCACCATGCCATTTCTCTCTCTAGCCGAATCCAATGAGCCCAACCTTGTCAGTCGTGTTCTCCACACTCCCCTGATCATCCTGGACACGAGCCTCGACCGAACGGTGCATCAGACGCGCCGGAACACGCGACGCCCAGGCGTGCCAGACATGCACACGCACGTCAGAGCGTGCACGGCGAGCACCACGGGCACGCCCAGAGCACACGTCGCCTCGCTCGCTCGAGTCACCCCGTCCTCTTCTCTCTGCGCCACCAGCTCCGCGACGTCACCAGCCACGCCAGAGACACCGCTAATGTCTCGTGTGCTTCTATTCTTGTAGACAATGTTGGGCCTCCAAGAGAAGAGGTTTGTAGAACAGCAGCAAGTTTCCCTTAAGTGGATCACCCAAGGTTTATCGAACTCAGGGAGGAAGAGGTCAAAGATATGCCTCTCAAGCAACCCTGCAATCACGATACACGAAGTCTCTTGTGTCCCCAACACACCTAATACACTTGTCAGATGTATAGGTGCACTAGTTCGGCGAAGAGATAGTGAAATACAAATAGTATGGATGTATATGAGTGGTAATAGCAATCTGAATAAAATATGGCAGCGAGTAAACATGCAACGAACAGTAAATAAACAGAGATTCGATGTTTGGAAACAAGGCCTAGGGATCATACTTTCACTAGTGGACACTCTCAACATTGATCACATAATAAAACCACTCTACACTCTCTTGTTGGATGACGAACACCATTTTGTAGGGCTACAAGAGCACCTCAATGCCGGAGTTAACAAGCTCCACAACATTCGATGTTCATATTTAAATAACCTTAGAGTGCATAATAGATCAACGCAATTATACCGAGTACTAACATAGCATGCACACTGTCACCATCACACTATGAAAGGAGGAATATATCACATCAATACTATCATAGTAATAATTAACTCCATAATCTACAAGAGATTACAATCGTAACCTACGCCAAGTACTACATGATGCACACATTGTCACCATTACATCATGGAGGAGGAATAGAGTACTTTAATAACATCACTAGAGTAGCACATAGATGAATAGTGATACAAAGCTCATATGAATCTCAATCATGTAGGGCAGCTCATGAGATCATTGTATTGAAGTACATAGGGAGAGATTAACCACATAGCTACCGGTACAGCCCTTAGCCTCGATGGAGAACTACCCTCCTCATGGAGAGCAGCGGTGATGAAGATGGCGGTGGTGTCGATGGAGAAGCCTTTCGGGGCACTTCCCCGTCCCGGCGGCGTGCCGGAACAGAGACTTATGTCCCCCAGATCTTGGCTTCGCGATGGTGGCGGCTCTGGAAGGTTTCTCGTACCGTGGCTTTTTCGTATCGATGTTTTAGGTCAAGGAGCTTTAAATAGGCGAAGAGGCTGAGAAGGCGACGAGGCCGCGGACTATGGAAGAGCGCCTGGGGGCCGCGCCGCCCACACGTGTGGGCCCCGGGCTCCCTCCGGTGCCTCTCCGGTGTTCTCGGAAGCTTCGGGCAATTATAAGATCGGCGTTGATTTCGTCAATTCCGAGAATATTTACTAGGATTTTCAAAACCAAAAACAGCAAAACAGGAACTGCACTTCGGCATCTGCTAGTTAGTTCCGGAAAACGCATCAAAACGATATAAAGTGTGAATAAAACATGTAGGTATTGTCATAAAACTAGCATGGAACATAAGAAATTATAGATACGTTTGAGACGTATCAAGCATCCTAGCTTAGTTCCTACTCCTCGAGTAGGTAAACGATAACAAGAATAATTTTGAAGTGACATGCTACCAACATGATCTTGATCAGCAATATTGTAAAGCATATGAGATGAATGCAGCGATTCGAAGCAATGGTAAAGACAATGATTAAACAAACGAATCATATAGCAAAGACTTTTCATGAATAGTACTTTCAAGACAAGCATCAATAAGTCTTGCATAAGAGTTAACTCATAAAGCAATAGATTCAAAGTAGAAGGCATTGAAGCAACACAAAGGATGATTAAGTTTCAGCAATTGCTTTCAACTTGTAACATGTGTATCTCATGGATAATTGTCAACATAAAGCAATATACAAAGTGCAATAGGTAAACATGTAAGAATCAATGCACAGTTGACACAAGTGTTTGCTTCTAAGATAGAAGGAATAGGTAAACTGACTCAACAATAAAGTAGAAGATAGGCCCTTCACAGAGGGAAGCAGGGATTAAATCATGTGCTAGAGCTTTTTAAGTTTTGAAATCATATAGAGAGCATAAAAGTAAAGTTTTGAGAGGTGTTTGTTGTTGTCAACGAATGGTATGGTACTCTAACTACCTCATCAACCAGACTTTCAAGAGCGGCTTCCATGAAGGACGTTATCTCTACCAGCAAGGTAGATCATCCTCTTCTCTTTTGTTTACACATGTACTTTAGTTTAGTTTTTATTTTTATTTTTAGATGACACTCCTCCCAACCTTTTTCTTTCACAAGCCATGGCTGAATCCTCGGTGCCTTCCAACAATCACATACCATGAAGGAGTGTCTATTTGCAAATTTAAGTTGCTTACTGATGAATCAGAGCAAAACATGTGAAGAGAATTATTAATGCAAGTTAATTAATGGGGCTGGGAACCATTGCCAGCTCTTTTTGCAAAGTTATTGGATAAGCGGATGAAGCCACTAGTCCATTGTGAAAGTCTGTCAGAAGTAAATGACAAGATCGAAAGATAAAACACCACATACTTCCTCATGAGCTATAAAACATTGACACAAATAAGAGATAAAACACCACATACTTCCTCATGAGCTATAAAACATTGACACAAATAAGCTCCTTAGTTTTTCCTCAGTTTACCCAAGCGTTTGTCTGAAACCATCACACGTGATGTAACGGACGGTTGCCCGACGGTTGACCATTATCTTCTGACTAGTGGGGCCACGTAGAGCCCGCAAAGACACGTCAGACCATCCATCTTTGTTTGACCGTAAGCATCGCTGTATCCCTGACCAAAACGCGAACGAGTGGGGCTTCGGTATATCAAATGACAAGTGGGGCCATGACGCTGATACAAGGGCAATACACGGGTAGGATTAGATTTTTAAACGGAGCTCTACAGCGATGGCATGGAGGAGGTGGCATGCGGGGTGCCGAGATGAGATCGACGTCCACAAAGAATTGCATGAGGCGAGACCAGACGCATTAGATAGATATGAACTAGACGCGTTTAACCATGCAAAGAAGAGAAGAAATGGTCGACGACATCGACGACCACCTCAAAACTTTGACTGACCGTGTCGGACACGAAACGCAATGTAGAGAAAACTAGTGTCTCTCCTTTTGGCGTGTATAGGTGGGTGCTAGGAGAGTGTGGCGGGAAGACTCGCGGTCCGTGGCGTCCAGCATAGCGGGTCGGCGGCTGGCGTGACAGCGGCGTGCATGCATGTTCGGCATTGGCATCATCATGTACGTTCGGCATTGGCCTCGGCGGTATCTCTGCCGTGTCAGTGATTGAATGAGGGGACGGGATTGAGGGTGCATCCCGACGTTGACCTAGCAGTGGCGGCGAGCATAGCCGTTCGACCATGCCGATATCGGCATCGGCATCGTTTGGAGGTTGTGGTGCTCGAATCAAGTTGGGATTTGTTTCTGTAGGCCAAAATGAATTTGAAACAAGTTTCATGTTGAAGGTTAGGTAACGAAAGTTTGTAACTATCCCAAAATTATACTAGCGCCATGGTGAGGTTCTTTTTGATAGAGCTATACGGTTGGGCAAACTTTTTTGACACTTTTTAGATAGGGTTCCTTGTTGTTACACGTATGGCATCATGTATAGAAAATTTGGGGTCATTTGGAGATGTTCGAAAAAATCACTTTGCTTAAGCGCATGCCGTTTCGTCTCGCTGAAACCAGCTTTTCTAACAAGGTGATTTTTTCTACCTTCTCTAAATAACCTCAAATTTCATACAGCTGATCTTCTATACATAGATAGATAGATTGTTTCGTTTTTACATTTTTCGAACTTTTTATTTCCCTTTATAATACCCAATTGATTTTCAGGTCAAAACCTCGAAAAACAGCATCATGTATGGCATCATTTTCACCCTAAATTTCAAATTTTCTGAAACTTTCCTTTTAGATATTCCTTGTTGTTATAGGTATGCCATCATGTATGCCAAACTTGGTTAGGTCTCACTGAAACCAGCTTTTTAACAATTTTTTTTCGTGAAAAGTAATGGCTACAACAAATTGTTGATGGTTTATCATTTTTTTGCGTGAAAAGTAATGGCAACAACAAAACGGTGATGGTTTATCATTTTTTGCGTGAAAAGTAATGGCAACAACAAATTGTTGATGGTTTATCATTTTGCGTGAAAAGTAATGGCTACAACAAATTGTTGATGGTTTATCATTTTTTGCGTGAAAAGTAATGGCAACAACAAATCGGTGATGGTTTATCAGTTTTTTTGTGTGAAAAGTAATGGCTACAACAAATTGTTGATGGTTTATCATTTTTTGCGTGAAAATTAATGGCTACAACAAATTGTTGATGGTTTATCATTTTTTTGCGTGAAAAGTAATGGCAACAACAAATCGGTGATGGTTTATCATTTTTTTGCGTGAAAAGTAATGGTAACAACAAATCGGTGATGGTTTATCATTTTTTGCGTGAAAATAACGCCTAAAAGAGTTTATAATTTTTAGCGCGTGAAAAATAATACAGAAAACCGCCCTTCAGCATACTTAGAGGGTGGAAGCTAATTAACCGCCAAGAGAGAGAGAGAGGGGTTATCCTGCCCGCCCTATATCATACGATCAACGGTCGGCGGGCACGATCTGCGTGACATGGGCTAGACCAATCAGGCGATGATGCACGTCTGCGAGAATTTGTGAAGAGAGAGGGCAAAACTGAGTACTATCAAGAAACCAAGGGCACCTGAGTAGTAAATAGACTAAGGGATTCAAATATGAGATTTAAAAAATGGAAAATGTGTGTTTTGTACAATGAAACCCATCTTGGCCTACCTCAAACTATTTGCAATACCAATATACATCGGTGTGAGAATTGTGGCCTCATTTAGACAAAGTATGATTTGGGGGAAGCTATTTTGGGAAGGGCTTATTGTGGAAAACCATGCACCTTCATAGCTACTAGGTGATTTGAGAAGTGGCAATTTGTGGTAAAACTTGATTTATCTATAATTTATCTATGATTTGAGAAGTGGCAATTTGTGGTAAAGACTCCATGAGTAAGTGCCACTCTTTTTAGGATTTTTTGCACATTAAATGACTCATTTAACTAGTTAATCCCATTTGTTGACTCTCTGTTGACCAGCCACTTGAGGGTAAAACTGAGTATATTGCACTAGCCAGTATTAGCACTCGAGGGGAAAATTGAGCACACAAAAAATGCTAGTATAAGACTCGAGGGTATACCTGAGTATATCTAAATTTCCAGGGTTAGACTCGAGGACACGTGCAATTGTTGACGCGTAGACGCGGGTCGCGGTGGAGAAGTCGAGACGTGCAATCGTGGACGCGTGTCGCGTTGCACAAGTCCAAGACGTGCAACGTGCACTGCACGCGTAGGACGCGGTCACATTAACCACCTCGCCTTTATAGACGCTCTCGCACTCTCTCTGTCACTCTCGCCGCTCACGCATCGCCAACTCTCTCACGTCCCATCATCTTCTCCAAAAAACCCTCTCCCTCTCCCTTTTCCTCTTCCTCCGCCGGAGAGATGGACAAGGAGAATGCCAATCCATCGTCGAGGTTGTCTCGAAGCGACGCCTCCATCTTCGCGCCGTACCCTCTACGGACGACGCCGCCGCCGTCGCCGGTGCATCGGAGGCTGCTGCCGCCGGTGGCAGTCAGATCCCGGCGGGATGGGTGCAATTGCTGTCCACATGGAATACGGATTACCAGTGAAGACTGTGTCCATCAGCTCACCTTGTGGATAATATCTGGCCTTCAAGACTCGAGCACAAAGACTGTCAGGACAGGTAATTAGCCACCAAGCCTGGCAAGCTAGCAAAGCTTGATTAAAAAGCCGCATGTCCCTAAAACCCATACCACCTTGAGCTTTTGATCTGGTCTCCAATTCACCCAATGCGTCTTCCGTTTTCCTCGTTCCACGCCCCACCAATAATCCTGAATTAATTTAGTGAGTTCATCAAATCTTCTCGGGCACTTTGAGATGTCAGACTATCACCCCACGCCATGAGGTGTTGGCATAAACGTGACTGAAGATTCAAGAATCTGCCTTTATGCATCCTACCATCAGGGGTAGGCAATCTCAAATATTTGTCCTCAAAGCTATTATTTGCAACTTGCGGGACGGACCGAACTTCATCTTGAGTAGCTTGAGAACAAGATTTGCTAAAGATAATGGAGCATTTTGCTGGATTGATCAACTGACCCGTACCATTCGCATACACATCAATAATTTGCTTCACTTTCAATGCCTCATCAGAGGAGGCCCGACAAAACAACAAGGTATCATCAACAAATAAAAGGTGGGAAACTCCAGGCGCTCTCCGACACACCTTAATTGGAGAAATCCCATTAAGCTCAACTTCCTTTTGCAAAAGTGTAGAAAGACCATCATCCACAAACAAAAACAGAAAAGGAGATAGGGGATCTCCTTGCCTGAGCCCCCGTGTCGGAGAGAATGCTTCCAACAAGGTTCCATTAAATTTGATTGAATACCTCACCGTGGTAACACATGTCGGAGAGAATGCTTCCAACAAGGTTCCATTAAATTTGATTGAATACCCCACCGTGGTAACACATGTCATAATCCATTGTACCGACTCTATCATAGGCCTTAGATAAATCTAACTTGTAAGCACAGAAGTCGGAATTTTGAGACGTACCATGTTCCATATAATGCAAGCACTGGAAAGCCAATAAAGCATTATCTGTGATCAAGCGCCCCAGGACGAAGGCACTTTGATTCTCAGAAATAATACCACCCAATAACGGTCGCAGTCTATTCACAAGACATTTAGAAACCACCTTGTAGAGAACATTGCACAACCCAATAGGACGGTAGTCCTTAAGCTCCATTGGATTGTCAATTTTAGGTATCAAAACAATGGAGGTGTCCCTCTGGCATAAACCCGGTAGTGAAAAGGCGGCCAACAGCTTTAATCACGTCCTTTCTTAATAACTCCCAATTTCTCTGATAAAAACGTGCAGGGAAACCGTCGGCTCCTAGGGCTTTTATAGGGCCAATCTGAAAGAGAGCATCGGAAATTTCATCATCCGTAAAATCCTTACACAGATTTTCATTCATATCTACATAGATTGGTTCCTCCACAAGCGAGGTAATAGCCTCACTATTCAAAGAAGGATCACGAGTATAGAGAGACTTGAAATAGGAGCAGGCCATCCGCTCCATATCAGATGGAACAGTTTGAATTAGTCCATTGTCATCACGGAGTTTAGTAATTTTATTTTTCCTTGCAGACCTCCAATCATTTTGTCACTATCCACACCAAAGAAACCATGTTCAATCATATTTATATTGTTGTGAGAGCAAGATGAACATGCTCATAGATTTGGTAATGGTCGATTGAAGTGTCATTGGCGTCAGGTCCCTCAATTGCATGCCAGCAAAGATCAAAAAAGTGCCGCCAACTTGTTTGAGGCACACAAAAAAGTGTACATTAAGTGGTGCCAGGAATTGTATTTCCTGGAAATTCTAAAAAAGTGCCAGCAAAGTTCAAATATTTTGGAGGCAGTTTTGGCAAAGTTCTTCGGAGGCAATTTGCTTAACTGCCGGTAAAGTTCTTTGGATGCAGTTTTGGCGAAGTGCCGGCAAAGTTCTTTGGAGACAGTTTTGGCAAAGTGTTGGCAAATATCTTTGTAGGCAATTTTGGCGAAGTGCCAGCTTAAGTTTGGAGGCAGTTTTCTGAAATTAATTTGATTGCAAAGCTAGGTGGTACCTCAGTAGAGCCTCCAATGTACTAATAAGTACACAAACTCAACATTATAAAAACTCAGTAACCCCAAATCCAGTGACACCCCAAATTCAGCCACCACAAATCCAGCAGTACACAGTTTGCACAACATTACAAGAACCATCTTGAAAATAACTTCTAGAGTACCCGTCCTAATCAATGAACATTATAGCTGGGGCATTCTCTTTAGCTAAGCGGAATACACCTCGAACCATCCTTGGGCCCTAAGATGAGACGAGTGTGAGAAGAACTGAAAAGTCAAAGAAAAGCCTAACATAGCAAATTAAAAGGATGAACCACTTGATACCACATACAATAAGAATCATATTACTGACAACACAAATATTTGCTCAACACAGTTAACAACAGTACAAGTGGACACTCAACCTAATTGGTATTTAAAAAAATGGACTTCCAAATACATATGTCATCTAAGATTTGTTAGTTGCTCAGCACAGATAACAACAGTAAACCAAGGTAATATTAAAGTGCAGTATAACAGGCAAGAACTGACTAATAAAATAAGCCTCATTATACATGGTTGACCTAGCAGTGGAAAGACTGACAATTCTCAGGATATCCTACCACACAAATCGTCAAAATAGGCCCAATTTCATATATATGAAAGATAAGTAGTATCACAGTCAAAATAGTACCACACGGAATGAGGCTAGGAGATAACTACAAGTACAGATTTTGAAACCACAATAATCTCAAATTCAATGAAGAGATAGGAAAGATCCAACGATGGAGCATCAACAAACAGGCCATGAAAGGACACAAAGCTGCAGAAAACAACACAACAGAAACAATATTCAGAGAGTAGCAAGCATGCATTGACAGTGACACACAGGAAATATATTGGTACTGTACTATTGTTGAAGTTAAGTCAAATAACCTATCCAATAAATTCCCAGTCAAGCTACTGGTGCTATTGTTCAATCAAGCTACTGGTCTATTGTTAAAGTTCAGATACTGGTTCTATTAGTCAGGTTGCTGGTACTATTGTTCAAGTTCAGTTAAAGCACAACCATATTTCACACAGCACAGTACAATCACAAATGGATTCTCTCTCACAAAACTAGCATTGAGTAACTTCGCCCCAGGCATGACTGTCTAAGTTACCATACTTCTGAAACTCCCACTCACCATTGTCAGCAACGCAAATTGGAACGTCAAAATAATAAGAGTACACAAGTACCAGCAAGTACCAATGATGCCGTGGGAATCGACAGCGCCACAGACCTAGAGAACACACTTAACTGGTCTGGAGCCAGCCGCTGATGCGGCGTTAGTGGAAGGTGTGGTTGCAACCCCTGCCAAATTCAAACAGATTACCAACTCAGTTATTGCAAGTCCCTCACCTTATTGTCAAATATAAACCTTTACAAAATGCAATGTCACAGGGAGGACCACTAGAAAATAAGAGCTACAATCATATTCGAGGAGAGGATTCACTACTGTAGATAAATGTACATAATGCTTGTCAATAAAACAACCTCGAGGAAAATTATCATACACATATACTGCAGCATGTGTAAAATGCTTGAAATCGTAAGAAGAAGGTAGTCAAATTGTTCCGTCAAACAGAAGAGGTACGCACATGAACCCAAAAAATGTTTATCAAGTAGTGATCTTAAAATATGCAATATTCTTATAAAAAATATTCTGACATAAGATATAAACCACTAATAGACTGGTGCAGTCCTAAATAGGATGGCACGATTAACTTCTGATCAAACACCTAATTAATGTAGTAACATGGTTTAATTCTGACCATGTAAAATATGGGAGGCTCGAAGTCCAACTAACCAAACAACATTATAAACTCTAATTCTTTGTTCAAACCAAATGGCATGTAATTACTTCAAGGCATAACTAGAACTCTAGAAGTGAATAGTAGTAGATGGTCAATTCAGGACAAGTTAAGTCATTCAACTATCCTGTCAAGAATCCCAGTAACCCAAACTCAAAAGAAACCAAACTAAAGATCATATAGATCAGACACTGATCATGAGTGGCCATCATGCGAACATCAGAAGTTGCCAACCCACCCCAAACAGGAAACATCATAAGTCACGAGCTAGTGATGAGATAAGGTGGCACGCCAAATTTTTTTGGAAAGACCACCATGAAAATGACTAGGCAGCTAATCTACCAAATGCTACTGACCCATGATCAACTACCATTTTATGAACTGAATCGTCCTGGACAGCAGACATAGAGAGATTTTTCAGACTCCAGAGATCTAATTATTAGAACAGCAGACATCAAAAACTAACTAACAGTTAGAAAGCAATAGCTAGTCATCCTAATATTATATAGACATAATTCTGGGTCCATGCAGCATCAGCTGAATCACATCATGCTCTCGTCTCAAATATTCGCCAATGACTTCAATGTTCAGGGATCATTTTACTAACCACCATCTAGCATTCTCAAAAGACAACTAAAAAATTACAGAAATAAGGTTCAGGCATCATCAACTGTGTCACATCATATTGACATCTCAAATACTTCCCAGCAACATTACGATATTAAGGAACTACTTAACCTTGAGTTATCAGTTGATAATTCAAGTACGCAACCAGAGGTGAGTAATGGATGATTTCGGAGCAGATGACACTACCTGTGTGTACTGGTTGTTGTAGGGGAAATCTGAGTGTGACCATCTACTGAACAACTTCAGCAGGCATTGTGCCCCTCCACTGAAGGACACCACATTGCTTGCAGGTAAAAACCCAAGCATGCATCTCGAGATCCACCGCCGTGAGCGACATCGTCGACGACGGCAGGAGGAGCGTGTTGGGTGATTGAGAGGCGCGCAGGAGCCAGGTCGACAAACGCCGCAGCATCTGCATCAGAACGGCCTCCTCGCGGCGGCCTCTGCCCTGGCCTCGAACCAGCAATTGGCGACGGCACCGACGACCTCCCGCAGTGGGGAGCCCAGGACTTGAGCGACCGCCCATGAGCGTCATGGCCCCATGGAGCAGGGAGAGCGAGGACGACGTGACGGCGGCACGCCGGCACCGGGCTCGGCGTCGAGGAAGGTCGCCATCGTGCCACCCGGGAGCGAGGACGACGCGGCCACGGTGGGGGAGAAGACGATGCGGCGTCGGGAACTTGAGGGATGAGACGAGCGGGTGGCTGCGGCAGCATCGTCGGCAGCGGTTGCTGCGGCGAATGACGGCGATGGCCTGTGCGGTGATGGCCATTGTCAACACCAGGTGATTTCTGTCAATATATCAATAATTCAATACGCAATATATGAAGTACCTTTGCAATTACTTGCAAGAGATCTTCAATCTTTGCACATGCTACAAAATGCATGTGGTGGGGATGTGAAGATTGTACGGACCAATATCCTTCCAAAATTTCAGAAATGAACATCCAAATTTTTATATTCCTGACATGATGACATGGGTTTCAATGTGATAACTACTGCAAAATATGATGACATCGGAATTCTGAGGTTTCTGAAAAACTCACCCGTGTGGGCAAACTAACAAACATTGCAACCAGATTCAGCAGTAAAAAAGATGGACTACTAACCAATTTAACTATTCCTAACCACATGCTCATAATTCTGTTGCTGCACAACGATGAAAGTAAATCCCAGATTTTTGCCATCTCACAAGGCTCAGATGACATGTATAGAATTACAGAAATATGAAACTATATGACATTTCCTTCACTTCCGACATTCCATCCCCACCTTGTTTTTGGTACTACAAGACAAGCCCAAACAACGTCTTCCCAAAAATATTAGGAATATAAATTTCACGTTTGTGAAATTAGCAGTCTACCTCCAAATCCTGTTAGAACCTAGTCATATATCTGAATACGATCCCGAAGCAATACCAATTCCACCAAATTCATTCTTCAAATAAGCCAGCACGACATTACAAAAAAAAGTATGTGTTTTCCTTTAGCACCACTACAAAAAAAAAAAAAAAAAAAATCATCGGAGTGTTCATAGCCCCCAGGCCATTTTAGGGGATGAAAGAAAAGCAATTAAGAAGGAATACCAGCAAAAGCATGCAACCAGCCATTTTCAGTTCACTTCAGGTCTGATGACCAAATCCCGGCTTATTAGTACATCAAAGAGTAGGCACCAAGAGCCTCACTAAGCACAACAAAGACCTATTGTCATACACCGCTAAGGAACAAGGGAGACCACGATTTTTCAGGGCAATACAACTAGGGAGCATGTTCAGTTCAAGTTTGTCAAGGCAAACCCAATCTCTAGTACTTATTACATTAGACAGCAAGCCCAGCACTAAACACTACCAACACCAGGTGTTGCACCACCGGACTATGTCCAGCATTTCTGTGGAAGGTCTCAGACGGCGCCAGCACCAGCAGCTGGCGCACCCCTGTTGCCTGCAGCTGAACACAAATTTAAAGTATCAGTACACAACCAGTTTGCAGATGCAATGGCAAGAGTTGAACTAAGTAGTAAGACTGATAGTGCTACCTAGCTGGTGTAATGGGCCAATGGAGCACTTCAGCTCACATTTGTTAACCATGAAATTGTTGTCAACATTACTTTTGGCAATGAAATTATGCTTGCCCATTTTCCATCTCTCTGATCAGCGTATTTGCTGATGTCAAATACTCTGATTACCCTTGAAGTCTAAATGTGCAATGAACTAGATTTATTTGTATCAATAACTGAAAAGTTGAGATGGAGTGAAGGATCATAATGTATTTGTGTCTCTAGCTAATAACACATATATATCAAAAGGTCATGTTCTCACTTTTTTTTAGCAACTGGCAGGGCACTGCCTTATTGTTCTCACTTCCCAACTGATTAATTAGTTTTCAACTTTGACTTATCGGTTGATATCTGTTTAATACCTGACACTGTGATGAACTGATGATACTTGCGATACTCTTTCACCAAGACTTCTAGGTCGTCAGGCTTGGAGATTCATTGATCAGCCTGACAGTCTGTTTGCAAGACTTATGAAGGCCAACTATTATAAAAGAGGGAATATAGCTGATGTAGTACTTACTGGGAACGCTTCGGATGTGTGGAGAAGCATTGGGTCAGGGTTACTAAATAAGGGCACAATCTGGTGTATTGGTGATGGACGAACAGTAAGGTGCACTGCTGGCGTGATCCCTGGACAACGAATGTTGGCTCTTGCTGCCTTCTAACTGATTAGGTTGATAGATCATGGATGAAGAGCGTCTTAGAGACCACATGATACAGGAAGATGTTGAGTTGATTCTCAAAAATCAAAAAAGTGAGGAGGGAGGAAATTTCATAGCTTGGCATCTAGAGGAAAATGGTTTGTTTACAGTTAAAAGCGTCTACCCCTTGTAGTTTCTGAAGTGTTGCGTGAGGCTAGAGGTGCTGCTTCTACTTCTAGTAACAGACCAGATGGAGTACGGCCAATTTGGTACAAAGTCCCACAAAAGATTAGGATTTGTACCTTGAGACTGGTTGTTCAAAGTCTACCAACAATGCAGTTAAAACATCGCAGGCACTTGGCGCAATTGGAAACATGCCTAACATCTAGTATGGAGAGCGAGGATGCATTCCATGCGCTGATAATATGGCCTGGTGATGTGAGGGTGTGGGAGGTAATGCAGGAGGTCTGGGAGGTGCCAGTGAAGAAAGATGTAATAACACCAGACACGGAAGGTTATTTGACTTAGTGGCAAGATCATACGAAGAGACAAGGGCAAGAATTCTGATGCTAGTTCGGAGGAACTGGTAACTGCACAGAGATGTTCTCCAAGACAAACAGAATCCACCGGTGGAGTTGCAGATAGCGATATGACAACAGGATGGGAGGGGCCTACTGAAAGGGTAGCAAGCTGTTGGACTCCAGAAAAGCTATCACAGCCACTAATTCAGTGCAATTTTGGTTGGGATTTTCGTTGTCAACCCAAATTCTCCACAAATCGTATTTTAACCTTGCTTGCACACCCTTCCGCTCCTTATTCAGCCGTACCAGGTTGAGATAAACCCGTCCAGTGAACCAATAGATAAATAACATCGTATAGTCATGGCTAGATTCTTATAAAAAGAAATCCTAGATTCTGTCTTGTTAGAAGCATATGAGTATTAGACACACACCTTGCTTCTGCAGCTCCACGGTTTCCGTGTGATTATCAGTATCAAAAGATGGGCACGATATGCATGTGCAGTTAGACACGCACATCCACCCAGTGAATCCCTCGGATTTGCACTGCTTAGCACAAATTCCATCGTCTAGGTTGGGGCAAGAGGGATCCATTGCCTGTTGAACCGTGCAGTTAACCTTGGTGCTTGCCCCTATGTAGTAAAATAAATATTTTTGTTATTTGTAAGTCAGAAGACGAGTAAGTCTGTCCGACAGCACAAGAATGGAAAAAAACTACATATTTTGTCATGTAGCGCCATATCGCAACATTGAAGCATATGTTTGGTTCTGCAAAACTACATTTTCATCACAGTTATATAGATTATAGCTCTACGGTTCACAACCAGCTCGAACAAAATTAACAAACAGACATGTCTAATTTTTAGTAAATAATACCGTGTATGTGAGTGGAAGTAAGTACTAATCAATCATACTAGCAGCCCAGAAGAAACTAGCTATTACTATGTTGTGAACTTGTGATCCATAAAAAACACTAGATACAGTGGTAGCCACTGCATAGCAGATTAGCAGTTGACTTCAGATTAGAGCGATTCAGGAATACAAGCGTGGTTTATACCGTTTGAGGAATAAAAGGGAGTAGTATAAACAGATGACAATGACGCTAGGTGTATGTACACGGATCTGAGGCTTTGAGGGGAAGCAGAAAACAACAGTGATTTTCGCTAGATTGAATATAGGTTAACGGTTCGAAACCAGATTGGAAAAGAACTAAAAGAAGCACATATATAATTAAATATAGCCATGTTGCAATCAGTGAAGAGAAGAGTACATAATAGTGGCAACCACTAGATAGCAGTAACCTCTAGGTTATAGTGCTTCGAGTTAGAGATTTTTTCAGAGGATCATTCCCGGTTTCACTGCAAGCACGAAACCATTTAATTTGGAAGCAGGAAGTAAACTGCAAATCCAGGATATTCCTAAGTAGCTAGAGAGCTAAGAAAGAAAGCAATAGGAACTGAAGTTCAGCTAACCGAATAGAGAGACCACCGGAGCAGAAAACAACTTTTTTTTTTGTTCTGAAGGGAAGCAGAAAACAACATGTACTCCTCCTGGATTAGTGTGGCGGTAGATCTAGATGACCTAAATGGGCTGTTTCACTTTCCTGCTGGGCTTTGCTTAGTGGATGAATGACAGACATCCAGGGTTGGGCAAATCGATTAGTTATTTCGGACATTAGCATACTCCTAGTGTCGATCGACTGTTTCTTCCTCCTCCTGGCCCTAGTTCGTACCAGAAAGCTTACCTGCTGACGGCTGGGGAAGCGGAAGCACGAGCAGGAGCAGCAGCACGGCGCCGGCGAGCATGCGAGACATCCTGGGGCTTGCGGGGGCGCGGGATCTAGCTGCGGGAGGAAGTGGGATACTGGCTGGAATCGCTGCTGCTGCCTCCTACCGTCCTACGGGAGATTGGCGCGTCAGACGGAGTGAGTGGGGAAAGTGAGGGCCTGGCAGCCCGTGACCCTCTTGGTGCTTGCTCACTGTTCACTCAGCATCCCACTTTTTTGGCGAGCTAAGCGGAGCCGCTCGTGGATTTTCACTTGATGCTTGCTCAGATTCGGGTACCAATAGAGCTGTAGAGGGATATGATAATTTTCGAGGTTTCGAATTTGTTTTAAGCTATCTATATTTAATTTTAAATAATTCGGTAAATAAAGATATCCTCTTTTGAAGTGGCGACGGATACAGTATACGATGTGATTTAGCAAATACTACTACCTCTGTCTCGAAACTTAATCCTCATATTATTTTTAGAAGTCAAACTATGTCAAGTTTGACTAAGCTTTTATAAAAAAATCATTAACATGCAAAATACAAAATTAATATTATTATATAGATAATAAATATATTTTCGTATGATATATACAAAATAATTATATTTTCGTATGATAATAAAATAGTTTTAGTCTAAAGTATGCGTTCATATTATTAACTAATTAACTCGTGCAAGGATAAAACCTTAAATTCCTCTCAAGTTTTGCTACAACTATAACTATGTGTCTATGAAAGTATTTATCCAACAATTTTGTTTTCGGTGTGAGTCCTCAATATTTTTCCTTCGAATCCGATGTCCGGTATAATCGCATTCCAATCCACAACCAGTCAATATCCGATATGATCTGAATCGATATGACCCGTTTACACCCCTATGTACGAGCTAGTATTTGTTGGACAAAAGATCTGGTGCCTCGTCTATGGCAAGTCACCGCGTGCCTCTACCCCTCCGATTCACCGTCCAAGTATAGCCAACGGCTAATAGCAGTTAATCATATTTCTTTGCACTCGTGTCAAGGGCTCCATCCGTGTAACTGATGATTTCTTTGCACTCTTGAAGCTCAATATTTCTCCTTCATCGCTGACATCCTTCTTCTCTATCCACTCCTACTTGAGGCTCTACGCCATCATGTTCCTTTTGTTGCTGCAATAAAAATTATAGTAAGTTTGGAATCAAGCAAGATAGGATATTAATACTGTGGTCTCTGTTTTAAGGTGGAATGATGGCGTAGGTGATAACTGCACGCTTCTTATTGGTCTCATCCAAATCCCATGCCTCGTTAAACTTGTGTGCGGCTAAGACGCCCTATAGAGCTAATCCAATTGATAGATAAGGGTGGGTAGCAGTGGCGGACCTTGCATGAAATATTTGGGGGGGGGGGGGTTGTACAAAATAACATGTAACTATTATTTGGAGCACCAAATTATACCACATCAATAATTATTTTTGGAAACTTATATAATTATATTGATTTGTCCACAAAAAACATTTCTAGAATCAATATATGTGTCATATGCATAAACTACTGCAAAACAAAAGAACTAGATACTACAGGATATCATGAAACCATGTAGTGTTGTACTTGATCACACTACAGATTGGCTCTTCGTCTCTTTGCGCCAATGAAATGTTCAAGAATATCCTCGTAGGTGTACTTTTCTGTGATTTCGATGTTTATGTTGACTAGCAGACTGTTGGCAAGAAACTCATCTTCCATCTTATTGCGCAACCTTATCTTAACAATATTCAAAACAGAAAATGCATGTTCAGCGGTTGATGTAGAAACCGGAAGAATCATAAGCAACTGAAGCAATCTATCAATCAAGTTGTAGATAGAATGTATCCCACTCTCAAGGCAACGGCACAACTTTGTTAATGTTGACACATTTTTCAACTCGTTATCATTGGAAGCATCTACAACAAAGTGTTTGAGTTGCTGCTCCAAGCCATAAATTTCTTTTTGAGTGAAATCGGCTGGATAGAACTTCTTCACCATTTCACAAATATCATAAACTTTGAAAGATCTAAATATTTATTTTCAAGGATCAAGGTGGCACTAGTGGACAGAAGATCCATTACCTTCTCATTGCGAAATTTGTGGACGCAACGTTGGATCACACTCCAAAGATTCAATACCACAAAATATAACATCATTTGTTCGGGTTTCATGCACTTGTTCTTCATGACTTTGTTGTTCAAATTCGAGCAACAAGAGAGGGGTCTGGACATGAACATTGGGCTCTTTAGGAGGAACAACTAGTTCATTTGCTTCACATTCATCTCTTTTTTTTCTGAAAAATGAATCAATAGGTTTTGTCTAGGTATGGCACCCACAGGGTATGGGTACGGGTAGAGCAATCCCATACCCGTACCCATCGATTTAAATCTCACCCGTCACCCGTACCCATACTCGTCAATGGGTACAAGTTTTTTCCATACCCGTCACCCGACAGGGTAAATGGGTACCCACGGGTAAAAAATATCCGTGCTTACAACACATCAAATTGATCAAAAAAATATAACAGCACGTGAACCGATTCTACATAGGGGTCTAATCCTCACTAACCTAACAGAGATTGTGAGATCGGAAAGCTTGAGGCTCGGCCTAGCAACGTGAAAGCATTATTAGGGGGAAATTAAGTAGTTTAGAATATTACAATGATCCACTAGTTAAATTTAGATGGGTAAATGGGTATGTGGGTTTGGATTCTACCATCCCATCACTAGTAGGAAAACCCTTATAGGCAAAGCTTAGTTCTGTGGCGCACCAAATAAATGCGCCACAGAAAGATTTTTTGTGGCGCACGAGGAAGAATGCGCCAGCTTTTTTGTGAGAATACATTACATTATATATCCGCTTGCCACAAATAAGTGTTCACATGCAGTGCTCTAAAGTTGACAAAGTGTGCGCACCTGGTGCACAAAAGCGCCCCTATAACCATACTCCCTCCTGCCCCCGCCCGTACTTCTTCCTCCTCCACCCCTCTTCCTCTCCCTCGCCGCCCGTACTTCTTCCTCCTCCACCCCTCTTCCTCTCCGCGCGCCGCCGCCCGTACTTCCTCGTCCACCCCTCTTCCTCTCCCTCGCGCGCCCTGCCTTCCATGGTGAGCGTGGTCGTCGCCGCCGCCGCCTCCTTCCTCCCGAGGGCCGCATGCCGCCACGCTCCACCCATCCCCGCCACAGCAGCACAAGCCGCTGCGGCGTGGAGGAGGAGGCGGCCGCCGCATGGAGGAGGAGGGCTCCGCGTCAAGGAGGAGGAGCCGCCGCCCCTGCCATCATCGTCGACCTCCTCGTCCACCCCTACCCGGCCCCTCCCTCTTCCTCTACACCCGGCCGCTCCTCCAACAGCATCGTCGGTGAGCTCCACCTCTCCCCTCCCCTCCCTCTTCCTCTCCCGTGCGGGCACAAAGTGCTCGACGAAATTACTTTGTCGGATTGAGTGATATGGCTACTGCTTGTTTGCTCTCCAAATTACCAAGTGATATGGCTACTGCTTGTTTGCTCTCCAAATTACTTTGTCGGATTTAAATGTCCTCTGGATCATTTGCAATAGTCTGGTGCACTGTTAATTATGCATTTCATTTATCTGGTTAGTTTAACTTGATTGATTAGATAAATGAGATGAACTGCTGAGCAGTAATGATCTCATGGATGGACTGGATGTAGCTAGAGGGTTGCCAATCATTGATTGGGTACCCTAGCTCATGCTGAACCCTATTGGGTTATGATGCAGTGGCTTAGTGAATGTTCCTATGGGTTTGAGGTAGCCCTGACAGCCTTTATGTTGTCCAAGGGTGGCTCCCCTTTCTGTGGCTGTTGTTGTGACTCTCTCATGCTATCTGGTTGATCCATGACTAGATTAGTAGCTTTTGTGTTGAAAACAAAATAGACATTTAAATGTCTATATTCTGATGGTATAACTAGCTGTGTGGTGCTAGGTGAGTTTGGATGGCTAGTTAGGGATTAATCCATGTTGGATTTCTCTGGTAGTGTCACCATTTGACATACCAATGTTCCCTTGGTGATTTCCTTCTGGTGATCTTCAGTTTGCTTCCACCAAATGGCTTAGTAGCCAGATGATGATACAAACTGGGTATTCTACCCATTTTGGCCTGGCAAGCATGTGTGGTGACTCACTGGCTGTGTGTGCTGTTGGGCATGCACCTGCACAGTGAGCTGTTTGGGTGTGTGTGTAGCCTGGCTTGGGACTTTTAAGGACTCTAGCTAGATTAGAGGGGAAAAGTTGCCGCTTTGTTGCCTATGATAATGGATCATCAAATGTTTCCCTTTGTCCCTGGTTGCCTCCTTAATTGATGCCTTATGATCCAAATGACCCAAGTCCCTTGCATGATCCCATTTGTCCCTAATGTTGCTTAAGATGAATAAATTCCCTCTAATCACCATTTGGAGATCAAGACTAGTTCTTGATTTCCATTAGCTAGACTCCAATATTAAAAATTTCTCCCAAATATGGAGACAAACATTTTAACATTGCCCCAATTGATGCCTTTGTCCCTGGTTGCCTCCTTAATTGATGCCTTATGATCTATTTCTTGTTGGCTTTGATGAAAATAGAGATATCCACAGTAGGGGATCATGTAAATGAATGCCACTGTGGTATCCTTTGAAGAAAAAGGACTGTTTCTGATGGTTTTAAAAGGCTAGGTGGTGCTAGGTGATTAAGTTGGCTACCAAGACTTGTCTCATCTGGTTAGCTGGGATATGCTATGTGTTGTTGCTTGTTTAGGCATATCTATCACTTACTGGATTTATTGGTTCTTGATTGGCCTCTCTTTTGCCAGCATCACTTGGTCTATATACCAAGTGATGAATAATCCCTTTGGAGCATCTGCTCCATGCATGCTATGTGTGTTTGTGCATCTTGACTTATGTCACCATGGTTGCTGGTTTGGTGGTGTTTTTGTACTTGCCGATGATTAGATGGTTGGTCGATATCACTCGTACACTCGGGGTGGAGCAAGTGAGCCTGGTGTGATGGCACAAATATCAATATCTTGTGCATCCTACCTGGCCTCACTTACTCCATCCTGGATGTTAATATTTGTTTCGACCAACAAAGTATGAGGCATATGCTATTTAGTTGATACCACTTGGCTCTTTCTTCCATTTTAGTGCCGATGATTAGAATGTTCGGTCAACTTTACACTCCGGGGTGTCGCTAGTGAGCCTGGTGTGATGGCACAAATATGAATCTCTTGTGCATCCTACCTGGCCTCACTAACGCCATCCCGGGATGTTAATATTTGTTTCGACCAACAAAGTATGAGGCATTCCATTTAGTTCATACTAGCTACTTCTTAATTGCATTGGCCTTTCTTCCATTCTAGTGCCGATGATTAAATTGTTTGGTCACTTGTACACTCTGGGGTGGGGCCACTGAGCCTGGTGCGATGGCACAACTATCAATCTCTCTTGTGCATCCTACCTGGCCTCGCTGACCCCATCCCTGAATGTTAATATTTCTTTCGACCAACAAAGTATGAGGCATATGATATCTAGTTGAGATACCACTTGGCTCTTTCTTCCATTTTAGTGCCGATGATTAGAATGTTTGGTCACCTATACGCCGCAATATACTTTGTAGACGGGCCCCCCTTTCCCCGGCCGCCGTTCCGTGAACGAGTCTTTGACGAGACAACAACGCCGACATGCCTCTCCGGCGCAGAACCATGCCTCTCTTGTGGCCGCGTCTCCTGCGCCATGCACTCTTCGCCTTCTTGCCGGTGAACAATAGATGATCGTTGGAATAAGGAAGCCGATGACGGCCGATCGCAATCTAATCTGCGTGACGGTCGGCCGTTTCTATTCCTACATCGATCAAGAAGGCGAACAGGCAGATGACACGGCTGGCAGGCGGTTGGGACGGGCTGGTTCTGCGCGAGAGGCGACGTTGTTGTCTCAAAGACCTGTTCATTTTCGAAAGCCCTTCTCCAAAGTATCTGCGGTATACTGCAACTATGGTTTCGACCATAGTATTTGTGTTGACCAATAATGTATGAGGCACTTATTCCATTTTGTCATTCCATTTGCTTTGAGATTTTCAAAATGCCGATGATTAAAATGTTTGGTCACCGTACACTTGGGGTGGCGTAAGTGAGCCTGGTAAGATAGCACAAATATCAATCTCTTGTGCATCGGACTTGGTCTCACTTACGCCATCCCTAAATGTTAATATTTGTGTTGACCAACAATGTATGAGGCATTTATTCCATTTCTCTTGTGCATGGACTTGTTGGTCTCACTTTCTTCCATTTTCATCATAGTAGGAACTGGATATGAAGACCCCGATGCAAGCGAGCCTGGTGGGTAGAGAGGAGGGAGCAAAGGAGGAACCGGATGAAGACTACTTTGTATCTCGAAATTGTGAAATTTGTATGAATTAAGAGTTGTATGCAAAACATTTGACACTTAATTGCCACTATATATGTATCTCGATCGGGCTCTAAGTAATGTGATGATGATGTCTATGTTATATCTGTGCAATGTACATGATATTTATATTATATCTGAATGTTGTATATATATAATATTTCTGTGTATAACCTGCATGTGTATAGAAGCGGCACAAAATCGAGTATAATATGAGCAATTTCGTGGCGCACGAAAACTATTACGTGGCGCACTTTTTCGTGGCGCACCTAGGAACACGTGCGCCACGAAACCTTAATTCGGCGCATGGGAAGGTGCGCCATAGAAACCTTATTTTTGTGGTGATGTTTCTGTGGCGCACCTCCCATGCGCCACAGAATCCAATTTTGGTGCGCCACTGATGAGGCTTTTCCTACTAGTGCATACCCGTACCCGCTCTATCCGATGGGTATGATATTTTCCCATTTACAAACTCATGGGTAATATTTTATCCCATACTCGTACTGTTATTGGGTTTTTACCCGGTGGGTACGCGGGTCATGGGTACCCATTGCCATCCCTTTTGCCTTTCCCATCACTACTTCTACCTACGCAGAGAAACAACAAAATGTAAAATTTCACTTTCAATTTCTGGAACACTCCATGACCTAGCTAAAATCTTCCCAAATTTAAGATGCAAGAATCAAAACTAAAGATTTAGCAAGTAGTAGAATTGGGACTCTAATAGGAAAGGAGAAGTTATCAGAAGTCCAATAGGAGACAGGGAGCGCAGGAGAGGGTTCGCCACGTTGTTGTCCCGGTGGCCGGTCGGGCGGTGGCTGGAGAGGGCGGAGGCATAGCTCGGCTGAAGGGGCGCTGGAGGCGAAGCTCGGTGAGCAGGGGTGCTGGAGGCGGAGCTTGGTGAGCGGGGACACTGGAGGCAGAGCTCAGCAACAGGGGGTCGATGGGTGCGGTCGCAGAACGAAGGAGAGACCACAATCAAGAGCCCAGAGAAGTCGGTCGTGTTCTCTGGTCAATGCACAGTCCTCTTTTCCTTTTCTTTGTTTACCGTGAGACGGGTTCTACGCCTTATGGGCTGGAATGCTAGTAGGTAGTAGTAAATTGTACATTTGGTGGGGGGGGTAGGGTGACAACCCGCCCCCATTAAGGTCCGCCTGTGGTGGGGTAGCATCACCTAGATATCCCACTATTTTGCTTCTTAAATTATACTATGTACACATTTGTACATGTGTTTTCTTATTTCGTAAAATCAGTTTCATTTGTAGGAAGAATATCAATTTGAATGGAGATTTTATTTGACACACGTGGACTATGCCTAGGCATGGGTAGCCAATTCCGGCGACCTGAGCCTCAAAATCCGACGGACGGGAAAATGTGAGCTGCAGTTGCCTGCTCAAAGCCAAAAATAAATCCACTAAACCGCATTAGTTTAATGAAAAAGGTTTGGTAAAATAATCGATAATTCACTAAACTTTTATTAATTACTTTATTTTAAGCAATACACCCAGTCTCTGCATACATAGGATGCGCACAGCCGTTTCGAATGACAAGTTTTACAAGTTACAAGTTACAACCCAATACAAAAGAGAAGGTTTGATAATGTATTTTTATGATGGAAAATGATCCAATGCCCCCGGGGGATCTCGCGTTGGCAACCTCCTGGTACGGTTCCGTCCGATCGAACCGATCGTGTGGACGACCTTTCCCCGCGTCCCACCGCCCTCCGAAAAAAACCTCTGAAATTAGCCTTATCTCCTTCCCATCTTCTCCACCAGACCACGACCGCCCGCTCGTCTTTCTCGGTCACGCGCCGCCGCAGCTCCAACCACTCGCGCCGCCGCAGCTCCGGCCACGCGCCGCCGCAGATCCGGCCACACGCGCCTCCCTCGTGCAGCAGCAGCGCCGGGGGCCATCGGAGGAGGGCACGCAGTGAAAGAGACTGCCATGGATCCCACGCAGCAGGGCTTCCTCGACGGTGCTGCCGCCTGCCCACCGGCCGCGCGGATTCCGTGCACCGGCGGCGACACCGGCTGATGCCTCAGCGAGATGAGCGCGGGGGACGGGAACTGCGGATGACGACATCTACCGCTCCGGCTTCCCGGCCATGGCCGACACCCTCACCCGCGCCCGGCGCTGGCACTTCAACCCTCCGGAGAAAGAGAACCCCGCCGGCCTCGCGCACACCGAGCTCATCTCTGCGATTAATGGACGCTACGCACTACGGCCACCAGCAAAAAACAGAGGCGTGATGGATATGATTGGAGCCTGGAGGTGTTAGCTAAGGCTTGCTTCTTGCTGTTGAAGTTGGAAGCTGGCTAATGGTGGATTCTGCTTCTTGCACGCGGCGGTGTGGTGCTATAATTATTGAATGTTTTGCTAAGATAGCATTTATTTTTTGCTACAATAATTTTGTAGTTTTGCTATAATAGTACAAAATGTTGCTACGACTAGTTCGACGATGTTCGCTTTGCTACAGTGACCCCCCGTGACCCTGCCACTCCCAATGTCGTGCCGCAGCCATGCTCCGGCAGCCGTCGCGCGCCGCCGCGAGGTGCGGCCATAGCGCCGCGAGGTCCTCTCTCCCCGTTGCCGTGTGCTCGTCGTCCCTCCGCACGAGTTCGGGCCGCAGCGCCCCACCCACGCGCCGCCGCGGCCATGCTCCATCCTGCACAGCTATGCTCCGCGGCCGTCTAAAGCCATGTGGCCGATCGATGTGCTGTGGTAGCCCAATTTTGGGATGCTACTAGTGGCTGTCACTGGTGCTATCAGCCGAGGCGTCGATGCTACAAGCGGCCGCCGATGCTACTAGCGCGCTCCATCTCGCGCTCCTCTGCTTCGTTAGGAGTTTTGCTGCCTTAGGCCTGCGGCGTTGCTACCTCGTTTTGCTATTTAAGGTGTCCGGCATTGCTACCGGTGGAGGGTGGATTTTGCTACCATAGGCATAGGGCGGTGCTACTAGCAGCTTGTGGCGTTGCTATCCTGATCGGACGGAGTTGCTGCAACCTCGAACGGCGTTGCTGCCGGCTGCAGGCGATATCTCCGTTGATGTCTTAGAGGATTTGCAGCATATGAATAAAAAAAATTGCTACAATTTATTTGCGGTTTTGCTATATCTGCGTAATATGTTTGCTACGTGGTCTCCGGCGAGGTCTCCGGCGAGCCCAGCTTTTTTAGTTTCTTTTCGAACGAACCGTTTTGCTTGTCATTTTTTGGGGGTGATTTTTTGCTGCGGAGATTTTTTTTGCTACATGCAAATCTAACCGTTAAAATGGTTGATCCGACGGCTGGGGACCCGGGGGCTGGGGAATCAGATCCCCCGGGGGACGCCCAGCAGTTTCCTTTTATGATCCATGTATAACTAAATTCATACTACGGAGTACATCTTATTAGAAAACGCCATGCACTTTTAGGCCGCGCCAGGCTCGAACTTGTCATTTTCAGGTCTGGGCGTAAATCCTGGGATTTTTTTCTAATTGATCTTACATTTGAGAGGCACTATATCAGTCAAAACAAGAGCAGTTTAACAAAAAGAAAAGCTAGGAGGAAGAATATTTCCAAAAATGGAAATGTACAGTGTGCGGCGCCCGTTGGAGGTTCGAGCATCACGAGCGCCGGGGCTCACGACGAAGCTGCGCTCTCCACTTTCCCTTCCCCTAGCCTAGCCAGTAGCGACTCGCAATCATCGCCCGCACAGCGTAGATCGACGATGAGAAGAGCGGCCGCCGCCGGTGCCATGGCGGTGGCGGTGCTCATGGCCATCATCGGCGCCGCCGCTGCTGTTGCTGCTGCTGCGCCCGCGCCGGCGTTGATGCTGAGGCGCTCGGCGCCGTTGAAGGAGCTGAAACCTCTAAGGAAGCTTGACAGTGCGCGCTTCACCAAGAGGAGCGGCGTGCCGGAGTTCGGCCTGCTGGGCTTGCCCGGGTAAGTTGGCTGCTCTCCTAGCCATGAATCGACAGTAGTGCAGTGGAGATTGGGGTTTCTTTACCGTACCACTCTCCACATGTGTCCTCATTGATCGGCAAAATATATTCTCGATCAGCACGTTGCAATCCACCAATTGGAGATCCGTTCAGCTCCTAGGGTTTTCAGGCATTCCCTGCTTCTAGTATTCAAGAGCACAGCACAGCACACCATCTGAAGCATAGCTGCTCCCCAGGGCCATCTGAAGCTTTCATCCGAGCGTGGCACGATCGTTCTTGGGGAGAAAATGCAGCGTTTACCATTAAATTCATACTCGTTGGTCCTGTTAGAGAATATGCGTGTTGTATTACCAGGGGGCCAAAGGCCACAATATGTAGTACATGTACGACATATTATAAAGCCCCCACCATAGGGAACTACAATATACATATATATATACATCTACACCCCCTCAAACTCATGTGGTGGATCCACAACAGAGTTTGGAGAGTAAGAAATCATGCTGCGCCCGAGTCTGGGCCTTCGTAAAGAAATCCGCCAACTGCAAATCTGAAGGCAACAACATCATCCCAGACCTGTGCACGTGTGTAAAAAGCATCAACACCAATATGCTTGGTCAGCTCATGCTTGACCGGATCACGTGCAATACTGATAGCACCTGTACTGTCAGACAAAAGTGGAGTGGGTGTCGTAACGAGACCCCAAAATCTGCAAGCAATCACCGTAACCAAGTCACCTCAGCAATCAACAAAGCCATAGCCCGCAACTCAGCCTCAACACTCGAACGGGAATCCGACCTCGTTTCTTCGTCTTCCAAGCAACAACCACCAAGAAAAACACAGAGTAAGAGAACGACGATCCGTAGGATCACTCGCCCACGTAGCATCCGAATTGCACTGGAGCTGGAGAGAGCTGGAACGGGGAAAGAAAAGGCAACGAGTGATCGTGCCACGAAGGTAACGAAGAACACGGAGGAGATGACTATAGAACAGTGGTAGGAGCTGAGACAACTGACTCAATATGAACATGATAAGAAATATCAGGACGAGACACAGATAAACAAGACTCCCAACAAGATGAAGCGATAACGGGTGGGACTGGGGAAGAGGATCACCATCAGAGGACGAAGCTTAACATTAAGCTCCATAGGAGTATCAACCGTGCGCTCATCCCCAAGAGCAAGACGAGCAAGAAGATCCTGAATGTACTTTTCCTGAGAGAGAAAAGCCATCAAGTGGATGAAACCTCAATGCCAAGAAAATAGCGAAGAGGACCAAGATCAGTCATAAGAAACTGATCCGAAGACGAGCCTTGACGAGGCAATATACTCAGATCATCACCAGTAATGATCATATCATCAACATAGAGAAGAAGAAGAGTACGTCCACGAGGAGAAGTGTGAACGAAAAGTGTTGGATCATGAAGACTAGGAGAGAAACCAGCAGCAGTCACCACAGAGGCGAAGCGCTCAAACCAGGCACGAGGGGCCTGTTTGAGACCATAGAGAGAACGTCGAAGACGACAAACCATCCCATCGGGAACAGAATACCCAGGAGGAGGCTGCATGTAAACCTCCTCACTCAACTCGCCATTAAGAAAAGCATTCCGAACATCAAGCTGGGAGACAGCGGCGAACAGAAGCAACAGCAAGAAGGGTACGCACAGTAGTCATATGAGCCACAGGGGCAAAAGTCTCATCATAGTCACGGCCGTGTTCCTGCTGAAAACCACGAGCCACAAGACGCGCTTTATAGCGCTCAAGAGATCCATCAGAGCGAGTCTTAATTTTATAGACCCACTTACACGTGATGGGACGAACACCAGAAGGGGGAGAAACAAGATCCCAAGTGCCAGTGCGCTCAAGCGCAGCGATCTCCTCAGCCATGGCAAGCTTCCATTCAGGATGACACTCGGCATCCCGATAAGAAGTCGGCTCGGAAACGACAGAGATACCATACTGACTAGGAGAGTAACGAGCTGGAGCACGACGCTGACGAACAGGCCGTGAAGGGGGAAGCTCATCTGCAGAAGACAAGTCATCAGAAGAAGAGGAAGAAGGGACAACATCGGAAGGAGCCGAAGCCGGAGAACGAGGAGTACTAGGTGGACTAGACGAACGAGAAGATGGCGCCGAAGGGCGCATCAGAAGTAGGAGGGAGGGGAGGAGGGACAGCAGGGGGTGCATCCGGAAAAAGAAGAAAAGAGATATCATCCACCGGGTACCCGAGGTGGGGCGAGGATAGAAGGGACACGTCTCATCAAACGTGACGTCACGAGAGATGCGCATCCGACGACACAACGGGGTCCCAACACGATAGCCCTTATGCTCACTACCGTATCCGAACGAAAAACACACTACCGACTGAGCGGTCAGTTTGGTGCGTTCGCGAGCCGAGAAGGACCATTGAGACGCAACCAAATGAACGAGAGTCGAGTAGTATGGAGAAACACCAGAGAGACGCTCGAGAGGAATGCCACCCTGTAGAGCAGCGGAAGGCTGAATGTTAATGAGGTGGGCCGACGTAGCGACAGCCTCAGCCCAGAAATGTGGCGGAAGAGAAGAAGCAATCATCATAGCACGGGTGGTCTCAAGAAGATGACGATGCTTACGCTCGGCGACGCCATTTTGAGCATGCGCGCCGGGACAAGAAACCTGAGCGAGGGTGCCCTCCTCAGCAAGGACACCACGAAGGTGCTGGGAGATATACTCACCAGCAGAATCAGCACGGAACACGCGAATGGGTGAGGAATACTGAGTGCGGACCATGGCCGCAAAACGCTGATAAATAGAGAGCACCTCACTGCGAGAGTGCATGAAAAACACCCAAGTGTACCGTGAAAAATCATCAATGAATAAGATATAGTATCGATGGCCCCCTTTCGAAGCGAAAGGAGCCGGACCCCAAACATCTGATGGACTAAATCGAACGGTCGTGAGAGACAGACACACTAGTAGGATAAGGAAGCTGAATCTGTTTGCCTAATCACAGCCCCGACAGGTAACGACCCATCTCCAGAGACAGACCCCAGAAGGCCACGATGAACCAAAGACGACATGCGAGAGTCACAAAGGTGACCAAGACGATGATGCCACTGCTGAAAAGAGCCGGGGACAGAGGCAACAACCGGAGGAGAACCGACAGATGGAGTGGCAGCGGATGGAACACGGCCGTCTAACTCCCAAAGCCCGGAGACTTACGGCTAGCCAGCTCCAACCAGGGCTGTGTGCGACGATCCTGAATCGCACAAGACTCAGCGTCAAGAATGACGCCAACCAGAATCGGTGAGCTGGCTAGAGAGAAAAGGTTCATCTGAAGGCGAGTAACATGAGAAACATCGGACAGAGAAAGAGGAAGTAGAAAGGGTGCCTCTACTAGAAACAGAATAGAGGTACCATCAGCCGTGACAACACGGACAGAAGAAATAAGAGACCGAAGAGCGACAGAATAGAAGACTCGGAGGTCATATGAAAGGAAGCTCAGAATCCAGATACCACGGGGACGCACTGACGTGTAAAGCGGTGGTCGCGCGAAGCGAAGAGCGATCACGAACCGGCGCCGGCGAGGAAGAGTGTAGTAGCGAGCGGACCACGAAGACCCCGAGAATGTCCCGATCGAGTGCAACCGCAGAAGATCCCGAGAGCCTGGCGACGATCCTGGAACTGGCGACGAACTGGAACTGCGACGATCCGCTCGATACCATGTTAGAGAATATGCGTGTTGTATACTTGCAAAGGCCACAATATGTAGTACATGTACAGGTGCACATATGCAGAAAGCCCCCTAACATATGGGGAAACTACAATATACATATATATACATCTAACAGGTCGCAAATAGCACCGCCACCTCAAGCCTGATATGCTGTTCCATCAAAAACATGTTCCATGGAAATGCCTCTGTCAGTTTGCAGGTTGTTTCTTGCTGTCAGGTTGTTGTGTCGCACAATATCCGAGCAGCACAAGTACGGTATACAGATTTTCATTATGCATGTGCAAATATCTAAGACATGGGACTTCTTATTTGTCTTTCATGCTTGGCTGGACAAGAAAAATTAATAAAAGAGGTTGTAGTCCAGGCTTTGGAGTCCCAAATGTAAAGCCATACACACATGTTCCTCTGTTATGTTCAAGAGTATATAACTTCGTATGGCTCATTCATTGTGTAGTGGCACTGTTTGTACTGCAACAAATTTGTACAAATTCAAATAGCTGAGTTCGTCAATCAATAGTTCTGTTTGTTCCAATTTTGGTATGTTTTCTATCAAGGATCCAATAGCTAAATACTCAAAAATTTGCATTATTCATTTTACTTAACATTTTAGAGAAGTATAACATGAGATCAATATTGATTATGCTTTCGTAATTTGGGGTCACATGCATATATCTGTCAAAACATGCCTTTCATCTAGTACATGGTTACTAGTCGTATCTAAAGCTTGAATTTACTGCAGGGTCTACTATACCAATGTGAGATTGGGGAGCCCATCCAAACAGTATTCTCTCCAAGTTGACACCGGTAGTGACCTCATGTGGGTCTCGTGCAGCTCTTGCACTGGTTGCCCGGCAACAGATGACGACGGTGTAAGGCCACCATTCTCCCTCCGAGCTATAAATCATCTTATTGAAAATGCATCTACTTTCAGAACATTTTCTATACTAGGTGTTGAAAATCATTTTTTACCATTACTTCTCCCAGATACCATTCGACTTCTACAGCCCCAACTCTTCTTCGACGTCGTCCAACATATCATGCGCTGATGATAGGTGCAGGGATGCCATCAAAGAAGGGCATTCGGTCTGCCGAAGCTCGAACTCTCCAACAAACCAATGTGGTTACGAGGTGGCTTATGCTGGTGCAGCCACGTCAGGGTACTACGTGTCTGACACCATACATTTCGACACCGTCATGGGAAATGGAAGTGAGCAGGTTGCAAGTTCTTCCGCATCTGTCTTATTCGGGTATAGTTCTCTTGCAGTCATGGATGTATGTAAATTCAGAATGTTAGCGTTAATACTTGTCAGTTAATGAAACTTCAACTAATATACATCATTAACCTAACTAGGGTCATGTTGTAACAATCTTTTCTAAGCAGGTGCAGTATCTCGCGGTCGAGTTACCTGCAAACGGATGGCATTGTGGGATTTGGAAAGAATGCACCGTCCGTCGTCTTACAATTGAACTCTCAAGGTGTGTCCCCAAAGAGCTTCTCACATTGCTTGACAAGCTCAGAAGATGGTGGTGGCATACTTGTTCTTGGTGAAATTGCGGAGCAAGGATTGGAATTTACTCCACTTGTCTCTTCACAGTGAGTTTCTTTTTTCCAGGAATTACTAAAATTATTTGATTTTAAGTTCATAATTTGGTGTCACTATTTTATTTCACCATCATACTTTTTCTCCTTGTTTGGTGGTTAGTATGGATGATAGGCATAGATGTTTAGTCAATCAACTTCCCATTGATTTATCTTGATTTATAATATTGCTTGATATGCTTCTTGATTTATAATTTTCCGACCCTAAGTTATAGTTTTTATCTACAATGTTTAATTGGCAACCATGAAGTGTACATTCATATATTTTCTTACATTCCCCTTCTTTTTTCTCAAAAAATAAACTTGTGTTTATCTATGTGATCAGAGAGAACCAATATAACTAGTTTATTGTTTGTTGTAGAATCTGGACTATACTATTCCCAATGGAGTTTCCTGAATGCTTTGTATGAACCAAAGTTTGCTCAACAATATGCAGGCCTCGCTACAACTTGAATATGGAGGGAATTTCTGTTAATGGTGAAAATATCCAAATTAATCCTTCCTTGTTTACAACATCAAATACACAAGGAACATTTGTTGATTCAGGGACATCGTTATCATATCTTGCAGATGGGATCTTTGATCCAGTTATTAATGCAGTGAGTTCTTCATATATGCAACACATTCACGTTGAGAAACCAATAACTGATGGTTATTTTCTTGTGGCACGGTTAGTTGTGATGATTCATATTTGGTTATTCACAGATAGATAATGCCACCCCTGAATTACGCGTTTTTGATCAAGATGGGGAACTATGTTTCATTGTACCTTCAAGAAGGTTTGTCTTTCCCCACAAATAGGTCATGTACTTCACAGTGTTGAAGGAGTCAATTAAATGTATTGTTTCTTGTCCACCAGCAAATTCTCATTACTTCCAAATTTGACACTGCATTTTGAGGGTGGTGGACAAATGAGAGTGGGTCCAGAGAACTACCTTTTGCGGAAGGGTGCTTCTTCAAAAGGAGTAACATTTTGATGCTACTGTTATAAAATTTCATCTAGATTGCATATCTGCTTAAAATTTCTTCACAATTGTCTCAGATGTATTTAATATGATATATCATGATTTACAGGAGAAGGAAGACGTATTGTGCATTGGTTTTCTAAGGAGCAAGGACCTCGACGGTTACCAGCATATCACTATTCTCGGAGGTTAGGCATTACTCATCAACAAAATTAGCTAGCACCATCTAGCTATTATACTTTGATGCTCTAATCTTTTTCATCGTGGCTTCAAATGAATATAAGCTATTTGTCTTAATAATTGTAGAAACTATATATAGTAGATATAATCTGCAAGTCAATAGTATTCTTGGAAGAGTGATCATGAACTTTGACTCCATGCTTTTAAACCGCTGACATTGTACTACCAACACGAACATGCAACTATTTCTGAATAGTAAATAAGATATATTTTTTTGAAACAAGGCAAAAGCTTTGCCTATCCATTCATTAAGAAGAAGGTTGCCTGGTTAATTAACGGAAAACCGGGCTAAAACAGATACAACCGGGACTAAGCCCCACACGATACCTGAAACAACCCAAAAGCAAAACAAAAGATCAGCCAACCTCCCATCCAAACCGAAGAGTAGATGCCGTGCCTGCTATGGGAGGAGCAGACACAGGACGCTCTGACGTTGATGAAGAAGCCAACACCACGACACCAGATGCGCCAACATGACGCCGACTGCCAGCATCAAGAGCAACCTCGTCGCCCACACGACACGAGGTCAGCAAACTCAACACTGCGAAAGACTCCAGCACCAACACCTCGACGAGCACCACAGTCCGGGGCCACCATCCCGACATCCAACCAATTGCCGCGCACCGTCGCCACATTCCGGGGCCGCCACCCCGACGTCCACTGCCCGCACACGAGCCACAACGCCGCACGGCCCAGAAGATCGCAACCCAAGTTGCACAGAAGCCTCTGCCCGTAGATCACAGCCGTCACGCCAAATCCTGGGCCGCCACCCCGACATCCAAGCAAAGTCGGCCCAATGTTGCATCTGCTCGAGCCGGCAGACCTCACCACCCTCGTGGCACCAGGTCGCCACCCACCCTCTGGCGAGTAACAACCCCACCTCCTTGGGTCACAACTGCAAAGCGATCCAGGGCCGCCGTCCCGGCATACTAGAACAACCTCGAGGCACCGCCTCGACATCCACAACACCTGCTGACGAGACAAACTAACTTGGCAACACACAGCTGGCAGAGGTACCGAGACTCCAAGGCGACGCCCCCAATGACGGAACAACGAAACCGCGCCGTCGCCCGCTTTATGAAAGACAAAGCAGAGTTTTTACCCGGAGAACTCGAGGAATTGGTGCGACAGGTAGAAAGTCGGCGCTCCACGACTGTGCCTCCAAGGAGGAGAATGACGTCCTAGGACGCCATCGCCGCCGGCACCAACCAAGGGTCAGTGCAAGGCTTTCACCCGGAACAAACCAACAACCATTGTCACCACCACTTCCAGCAAGCCGACCACCACCAGCAGCCGACCAACTACCACATCCAACCCAAGCCTCGCGTGCCAAGCAGCTTGCCAGCACCAACAACCTCGCCCGCCTCATCTGCAGCACGTCGGCTGGAGGAGATCCTCCCCCAACCAGCAGCTCCTCTCCCTGCTCCTCCACCCAGTAAATAAGTTTATAAGTATTAGCTTCACGTTGAATGAGCTAGGAACTAAATTCTGGTGAATTGTCTAATCATTAGATCTCAAGCCTGATACTTTTCTTACTAACTTCATGGTCCTCTCTTGGCAGATATTGTTCTACGTGATAAGATATTTGTGTACGACTTGGAAAAAATGCGGGTGGGTTGGGCAGACTACAACTGTAAGATCAGTAAATCTATTAAATAAATTATCATATGCATGACACTTCCACGTCTTAACAACTCATTTATACTCGCAGGCTCGCTACTCGATAAGACTACCGTGTCTATAGTCAGCGGGTCGTCCAGGTGCCACACACCGTCATACTACAGTGAACTAATAGCTATTCTGGTCGCCATCATCAACATCGGCATCATCGCACCATGGCAGCTCGATAGCTAGCTACTGGTTCACCGTCAGTAATACTAACAGCGAAGCCGCGCCGTGTCAAAAGGTCAATTTGGTCAGAGCCGTCGGCATTTGCACATCAAAAATAAGTTGCTGGGTGTGTCATGTATTCAACCCAGAATGTTTATATTTGGTTCACTCGATATTCTGTCATCAACATTAAGTAACCTCCCCTGAGCCAAAATTAGAGTCAGGCTATTATTGGCCATATTTCGCAAAAAAAGGGCTACTATTAATTAGTCGTGCTCAATGTTGGTACTACGAAATCTGCATTTCCGATTTCCATATATAGGCGAATAATAATTTGCGGTTCCCTAATCCCTCTATATAAATGCGTACGCATATGCCGTGCATTGCTTCCTTACACCTAGCTAGCTCTCTAGGCCTCAAATTAACCGTAGATAAACCAGCGTGTTCTGATGGCTCGCAAGATCACCAGCGTCGTCATGTCCGTATGGATACTGGCACTCCTCCTCGTGTCTACCGGTAATTATTGAAAATATGTTGTAATCACATATGCAAGTTCCTCGGATTTATATGTATACAAACACGAGGATTATGTTAACTTTTGTTTTTATCCAATTCAGAAGTAGATGCAGGCAGACATGTGAAGTGCCAGCAACAACTTTCACGCCCAGATTTTAACTGCATCACCCCGGAAGCCTGCTCCCAAAAGTGCGGAACCAGCCCCAATAACGCGCAGCTCGGGTTGTGTTCCGGTGGCTTCTGCTACTGCAAGAACTGCTCGCAAGAAGTGCACATGGAGGCCCCAGCCGTTGAACGACTACGCACGTAGTAATGTAACGTGGATGGTTAATAAATGATAGTCGATAAGATATTTGTGAACGACTACGCACATGGAGTACGTAATCCTCAATTATAAGAAGAGTAATAGAAATAAACACATTGAATGGCAGATCGTCCTCACATCTTAATTTGTACTAGTAAAAGTGCACGTGCAACGCACGTCTCCGTCAAGACAAAAAAAACATAAACAAAACATTCAACTTTCAAACATCCAAACTTCTTGCCACGTTATTTTTCTAAAATCCTAAACAGAAGGGAGAAGAGAACGGAATGACACAAGTCGCTTAAGCACACACATACACTATTTCTTCTTGGAATTGTAAGCTAAGAAAATGTATTGTAATTTACAAAATGTTTACACCGCTCGGTCGGAACTGACAATTTATCACTAGTGGAAAACAGGGCTTTCGTGGGAGCCTTTTGTCGCGGGCGCGCCTGCACCCGCGACAAATGGCCTGGCCACGTCGCCCAGAAACCATGTGGAGCGGGCATGGCTTTTTGTCGCGCCCTTTTGTCGCGGGCCGTATCTCGACCCGCGACAAAAGGTGTCTGAGTGCTTGGCTCCTGTCGGCACCCCTTTTGTCGCGGGTCGTAATACGGTCCGCGACCAAAGGGCCATGGCTATATATAGACACGCAGCCAGCCCCCCCCCCACCTTATTTTTTCCTTGGTGGTGAAGGTGGAGGTGTATGCTAGCTCATTTTTTCTACATGTGCACAAGAGGTGTTTGATGGAATGCTTGTAAGAGGGATGCCACTTGATTTTAGTTGATAAGATTTCTCCTCTTTTCGATCCTAAAAGGTTAGCCACTATTTTCTCGTATATATATACATAGTCCATACAATACTAATTTTAGAAAGGTGATTGCATCTGATACATATATAATTGTACTTATGATGCAGATGAGTCATCCATGGATGTACGGTAACCGATGTGCTCCCGCTTTCAGAGAGGGCGTGAATTCTTTCCTGCTTGTGGCCGAGGCCAACAAGTCGAAGCAAGGTTTTATGTGTTGTCCATGTCTAAAATGTAAGAACGAGAAGGATTACTCTTGCTCAAGAGACATTAAGAGCCACCTGCTTCGGTTTGGATTCATGTCCAGCTATAATGTTTGGACCAAGCACGGAGAAGAAGGGGTTATGATGGAAGACGGCGATGAAGAAAAAGATAATGATGACCAGTACCGATCTATGTTCTCTGAATGCGATGATACCGCAATGGACGACAATGAAGAAGAAGGAGGTGAAGAACGGGCATCAGATGATCCTGTTGATGATGATCTTCGTCGGGCCATTTCTGATGCAAGAAGAGACTGTGGCACGGATAAGGAGAGGTTGCAGTTCGACAAGATGTTAGAGGACCACCACAAATTATTGTACCCAGGTTGTGAAGATGGGCATAGAAAGCTGGGTAGCATATTGGAATTGCTGAAATGGAAGGCAGGTCGGTGTGACTGACTCGGGATTTGAGAAATTGATGATAATATTAAAGAAGCTGTTTCCAAGAAATAATGAATTGCCCGTCAGTACAGCAAAGAAGCTTGTCTGCCCTCTAGGATTAGATTGTGAAGATACATGCATGCATTAATGATTGTATCCTCTACCGCGGTGAGAAGTACGAGAATTTGAATAAATGTCCGATATGTGGTGCATTGCGGTATAAGATCAGAAAAGATGACCCTGGTGATGTTGAGGGTGAGCCACCCAGGAAGAGGGTTCCTGCGAAGGTGATGTGGTATGCTCCAATAATACCACGGTTGAAACGTTTGTTCAGAAACAAAGAGCATGCCCAGTTGTTGCGATGGCACATGGAAGAACGTAAGAAAGACGCGATGTTGAGGCACCCCGCTGATGGTCGGCAGTGGAGAAACATCGGAGAGAGTTCCCGGATTTTGCAGGTGAGGCAAGGAACTTATACTTTGGTCTAAGTACAGATGGCATGAATCCTTTTGGGGAGCAGAGCTGCAGTCACAGCACCTGCCCGTGACTCTATGTATCTACAACCTTCCTCCTTGGTTGTGCATGAAGCGGTAGTTCATTATGATGCCGTGCTTATCCAAGGCCGAAAGCAACCGGGCAACGACATTGACGTGTACCTAAGGCCATTAGTCGATGAACTTTTGGAGTTGTGGCCAAACCAGGTGTACGTGTGGGATGAGCACACCGAGCAAGAATTTGACCCACGAGCGTTGCTATTCGTAACCATCAATGATTGGCCTGCTCTTAGTAACATTTTAGGACAGACGAACAAAGGATACAATGCATGCACACACCTTAGATGAGACTGAAAGTAAATATTTGGAAAAAGCAGAAAAGTGTACCCGTTCAATCGTCGTTTCCTTCCGCGCAAGCATCCCTTAAGGAAAAAAGGCAAGCATTTCGATGGCGAGGCAGACCGCCGTCCGAAGCCTGTCCCCCGTAGTGGTGCTGATATATTTGACATGGTCAAGGATTTAAATGTTATCTTTGGAAAGGGTCCAGTCAGTCGACCTGTTCCGACGCTGACGGACACGCGCCCATGTGGAAGAAGAAATCTATATTTTGGGAGCTAGAATATTGGAAAGTCCTGGAAGTCCGCTGCAATCGACGTGATGCACCTAACCAAGAATCTTTGTGTGAATATTCTAGGTTGGGTTAAAATAGAAAAAAAAGAGGGGGAGATGGGTCCGTTACAATCTCATCCAACGGCTCTAGGCCGTTGGATTCAAACGCCAGAGCCGTTGGATGGCTGTGCCACGGATCAGCCATTTTCCTCTCTATTTTTGTTTTGGTGAGCCACGCTCTGAGCAAAGGTTCCCCTTTTATCGCGGGTGGTGGCACGACCCGCGATAAAGGGGGCCTTATCACGGTCGTGCCACCACCGCGACAAAGGGGGTAGGTATAAATACCTACGCGCGGCGAGCCCACCCGCGACAATTTGAGGCCATCTCTTAGCGTATTTTGCGCCGCCGTTCCTAGATTTTCCACCGCCGCCGCGTCGCCGTGTCGAGCCTCCGGGCCTCTCCGCGCCTCTTGCCCTCTCCGCGCCCTTCCGCCCGCGCGCCCGTCGTTGCTGCGGCCGCCGAGGTAACTCGCCCGCTTCCCGCTTCGTGTGTCGACTCCCCGGCCGCGCCCCGCCGACCCCGGCGCCGCCGCCGCAGCGCTTCTCCCGCTAACCGCGCGGGTAGACCACCCCGCGCCGCGTCGCCCGGACGCCGCCCTTTTTTTTTATTTTTTTATTTTTGAGTTAATTATTAGTTAGTGGGTTAATTAGTTCGTTTATTTTAGTATTTAGTAAGTTTTTTTGTAAGTATTTTAGTATTTTAGTAAGTTTTTTGTAAGTATTTTAGTATTTTAGTATATATATAGATTATTTTAGTAAGTTTTTTTGTAAGTATGTAAGTATTTTAGTATTTTAGTATTTATATAGATTATTTTAATAGTTAGTTTATAGTTATTTTATATATGGTTAAATAGCTAGTTATCTTGTATATATATAGTTAGTATAGTACCGACGCCGACACCGACGCCGCAACTCTCTCTTTCGCCCTCTCGTTAAAACCATCGACGCCGTAACTCCCCTCTCTCCCTTCGCAACAACCGAGCCGACATCGCGCTCATTTTCATTCAGTTCATGTTCGTTTTCATTGCATATACTCATTATATCTTATGTGTTCTCTTATGTACTGAAGATCAGTGAATGCAAAAGTAATAATATTATCAATATTGGGTTTGTTGACCCAGATAAAGTACATGTTCAAACGGTAAAGCATAGGCGCTAGATCACGGGGAAACTCTAAGGTTTTTGGGGGAGCAAAATTTCTGTGATTCAATACTGTTTCCTTACAACTACGAGTGAGAGTCTTAATGATCTTGTATGCACATTCAGTTTTGCTTACTCGATGTTAAGTGTAATTCCTGACGTATATACATAAACATGTGCAGCTTCCACTGGATTCTACTAGACATTCAACTTGATAAGGGAATAGTTGAAGTAAGGGACCCAATGAGTAGAGGCCTGACGGGTTCCGCGACTTGCAGAAGTTGCTCCAAGTGTAATTTCCTTCATCGCCCGCTATATCTTTCGTGAGATATCAATTAATATATCCACTCATTCAATCATTCTTTTGCCTGGCGGACTTGGAAAGCTTTCAAGAAAAACATTAAGGGTACCTGGGCAGAGAAGCTAACATTTACTACTGTACCGTGCCCCCAGCAGCCACAAGGGACGAATCTATGTGGATACTACGTTTGCGAGTTCATTCGCATGTTAACCACTGAGAAGCAGAACAATAATAAATTCAACGTAAGCAATAACATTCACAACTTTATTTATTTTCATCAATATTTCGTTATCAACATTGATATAGTCATACTCATCATCTCATTTTCCTATATAGGTTGACTACGCGGGACACACTCGAACCAAAGGAACACCTACTAGGAATTGTGGAGGAAGTGGCGGGAGTTTTGCTTAGAGAAGTAATAGACAACAACGGCTTGTTTAGTCCAAACTCCCTCTCCCAAAGTTTAATTAGTCCCGGTAGTCGTGAGCTCATGTATATATATAAGGGGGATCGACTTTTGTTTCCAATATTTGGTTGATCAATCTATATATAAATGAACGTGTGTACAACTTCTAGTAGCGTATAATATATGCAACTTTTATTTCCTAATAAAAGGGCGGTATAAGGTGGGGGTACGCATCCCCAACCCTAAAGCGCAGGTTTCCTGGAGCTACGTCGCAGGGACCTTGCTTGTGTAATACCGCCCTAAGGATTAACTCACAATGCCTGCGTATTGTAGACTAGGTTTTGCTAGAAGTAGAGGCAAGTAGATCTTGAAGGTTTAGGCGAAAAGGTACTCGGCGATTATGAAAACTAGGTTATGTTGACAGATTCGATCCTTTCTTTGTCCCTTGACTTCCCCTTAGAGGGGGAGCCGAGGGTTTCGTTTTGTACAAGTTGCATAGTCCGGAACGGTTTCTAACTCATCCCGCCGGATTACAAATACTTCCTACTATAACTCTAACTTTCCTTAGTATATCTTGACTTCCGAATCTTCTTATTCTTCTGGTAGTGGGCCTTCAGTAAACCCCGTGTACTATCTTTGGCAGGCCCATTTTCTATGTCAGTAGCCTCTGAGATTTTGCTTGAACCGTAGAGTCAGGGAAAATCTCGGCTGTTTATTTTTATTCGAGAGCTTTTATTTATACTTCTTCACAAATTCTATATTGTACAGAGAATGTAAAAGGGGCTAGTCTATCCATTTGATCAAGTACTAGTTAATCACGAGTGGCAATCCGCAAAATCTACTAAGATCACGTCCCCGGACATGATCTCGGATATCGGGTGTAAACTTTACGTGCCGCATGTCTTACCATTCGTTTGAACCATTAATTCTACATCGAGTAATTTGACCGTTGGTCTGGTTAGATTTTCTGTATCTCGTTGATACGATGTGCAGAGCAGCTCTTCTTTGGCGATGCCACGTCCAACAGCAAAACGGATCCTGGGGTCTTACCTTCGCAAATTTGCGGCATTCAGAAATTGATCTCAACACGCGCTTCGAGAATATATTGTCGAGTGCTTCTTTCGCCTTTGGAATAGCACATTTTATCGAAGTCATATTTGATGACTTATTTTGTTCTCCCCATGGGAGTATATGTAGAGTTATTTGTGTAACTCGAAATATACTGCTATTTCTTTATTTTGATAAAATTCATTCGGGCACGCGAACAGCTGCTCCCGATGGGAGTGAGTCTCAGGCTGCATCCAAGGGACGGTGCTGTGTAGGCTCCACAGATTATATCCGTTGCCGCCAAGTATTTATAATCCTTCTCGACTGTGTTTTATATTTATCGGTGCGACCGCTTCCCGCGATGGGGAGTAGCTCGAGGGCTATGAACAAATGCTCCGCATTTGGTCATAGGCTCTCGCCATCTCTATATTGTCATACTCGAAATTTTCTATTTTTCCAAAGTAGCCCCCGAGCATTTGGGCAAAAACTTGTATTTGATCAAAGGCTCCCAAGATAACCTTGCGTTGTAGATAAACTGTTGAAAACTCATAGTCGAATTTTTCTTTTATCTTGACGACGTCATTGCTGATGATAGCCACGATCTCTATTTTGGAAACTGACCATTACCGCTTGTTTCGCTGCCTTGTGGGTCCCAATTCCTGATCTGATGGACACGTCAGGCAAGTGGGGGGACACATGGTCTCCTTTTCTCGGCACACGTTCGTAACCCGTCAATGTTAAATACCACAGCCCTTGTACCACGTGATCATCCTCACGATTTCTTTTCATCCAATCTGCCTGGCCGTCTACCGTGACTCGTATATAAGGTTCCCTTCTTCTTCCTCGCCAATATCGCCACGCCAGTTCTTTCTTCGCACACTTTCTCGCGCCTCAACTTCCTTTTGATCGTCCGTTGCTAACATTGCTTCTCCAAAGGCCATTGATGCCACCGCGCACGCGACCACGCGTCACGCATCCAGAGTCCAAGATGGCCGCCGAAGATCTTGGAATGGGAGAGATCTAAAAATCTCGAACCAAGACCCTCAACACGTCGAAGAGTGCTTGGCCCGATGAAGAAGGAGGACGCCATCCGCTTCCCCAGTGAAGAAAGCTACCCCAACCCTCCAATGGAGAACCGGGTTAGTTTTGTTGATCACCTCATCCACGGCTTTCTGCCCCAATTCACGATTTCCTCCGCGTCTTGTTTATGGATCAACCTGCACCAGCTGACCCCAAATTCCATCCTCCATATTTCCATTTTTATCACGCTGTGCGAATGCTTCCTTGGAGTTCCTCCTAATTGGGCTCTTTGGAAACGTATTTTCCTAATGGCGCCCACAACGCCACCTATAACATAGGCGCGTGTTGTTATCTGTGTTCAACTGACGTGATTACCTCGGGTCAACTTCCCCGATTCTCGTCCAAGGGTGGCGCAAAAAGTGGGTTTCCCACATACACGCGAAGAAAGTGCCACCTCAGGAACAACATAACCTCTTTCAATGAAAGCAAATCACGTCAGCTACTGGGATGCCAAGTCTTAAGAGAAAGGCTTAAGGTAATAATTTGAGGTCCTATTCAGTTTGCAACATCAGAGGCAAAAGAGTCGCCTCTGTATTCAAATCACCGCCCACTTTCTTAGACTAGAGCAGCCTTCAGCCCTAAAATCCTTTGACGGAGTGTCGGGTGGAAATGACTAATAGGCTCTCAAAGATCTTTCTCAGCACTGGGAGAAGTCGATTCCAGCACTCCCCTGCTTGAACAAGAAGGATCCCCGTTCTTCCTCCTCGTCGCGTGGAACCACAGCTCCCAATCCTCTCCCGAGGTATTTTGTCTTCTCGAATTTTTATCTTGTTCCGAACGTTCCCTGCATCTCGAATATCTCGCTATTTTTTTCTTTGTCGCTATTTTTCAAGTTAACCATCCTATTAGTACTTTCCTCCTTCTGAGATGGAGAAGTCAAGAATAAGCCATCGTTGCTGGCACAACCAAGGTTCTTCTTTCATGAAAGTGAAGTCGCAGGTTCCTACAAACGGCGGCCCACAGTGAGGTTAACTGGTCGCGAGCTCGACTTAACTCCCTTCCTCCTCGCTGTTTCAAAGAATAGTGTTGTAAGGGATGATGCTAAGCTCCCAGACTTCCCAAACCCAGGAAGTCAGTTCTTCCGTCCAAGGCAAAGCCAAGATCCATACCTCGAGACTCCTTAATGCTTCCTAAGTATCCTTTCCCTGCTTATTTGCACTTTGAAGATTTTTGTCTATCTTGCCTTTTATGTTGTCGACATTTACTCGTAGTGATGATGAAGAAGTAGTACCAAATGTTGATGTGCACTACAAGAGCCCGAGCAGACAACGTCCAAATCGTCAACTATGAGGCATTTTTCGTTTATGGGCCTAACCTGATTATATAATTCCATGTCAAATCAAGTGGTCAGCAAAGTCTAACGACGATGCTGGTCCACAGTTGCTTTGGGCGCCCTTCCGCTACCTTAAAATCGATCGTTGCGAAGTGTTTTCTGAGCCCGTTGACCGCCGAATGGCCATGCAACTGACACGTGGTAGACGCCATTAACTTGCCGGTAACGCCGTCAACCGGCTGAAAACCTGTGGTAGATGGTAGGCTCACACGCAGGCCTGCCACGCCGAAGTGGCTGCCGTATGACATAGTTTGACCAACAGATAGTCTGGCTATCCAGTTGAGCACATGTAGTCGCCTAACCTCTGATGTTGACTGTCAAAGTTAATGGGTCGCCTATCTAACATGTGGGAACCACCTTTACAGCAACCACGCCCAAGAAGCAAGTGGGTCGGGCTTAAAAACACAGTGTGGGTCCCAGCTGTTGTGCGCGCTCCGCCCATTTAGTGTGTGGGGTCCACCAGAGAAGCAAGTGGGCCGGCCCAACAAGCTAGCGGGCCGGCCAAAAACACAGTGGGTCCCACTTTCCATAGCGGCCGCCCATTTAGTGTAAAGGGGTCCACTTGCCATATCAAGCGGGCTTCGCCCAACAAGATGGGGCTCAGCCAAAAACACAAAAGGGACCCACCTTCCCCGTTAAAGGGTCATCACTGGGGGCATGGGTCCACAATATAGCACATGGGCTGGCCCACCAAGATAGTGGGTCGCCAGCATCATGGGTCCCACATTCGTTAATGGGCCGCCCATTTGCATGTGGGGTCCACACCATGTAGAAGTGGGTCGCCCAACAAGATAGTGGGCCGGGCCAAAACACAGTGGGTCCCACCATCCTATTAAAGGGCCGGCCCATTTGGTGTGTGGGGTCCACCATATAGAAAGTGGGCCGGTGGTATGGGGTCCACCATCTAGAAAGTGGGCTTGCCACGAAGATAGTGGGCGGGTCAAAACACGGTGGGTCCCACCTTCCTATTAAAGGGCCGGCCCATTTACCATGTGGGACCACCATAGAGCAAGTGGGCCGGCCCAATAAGCATGGGGAGCCCATTATCGTGTAACCGGGCCGGCCTACTAAAGAAGTGGGCCGGCCCAAAATGAAAGTGGGTCCCACACTACTGTAAGTGGGCCGGCCCAATCTGTTGTAGGGCCCTACTTGTTTGACTAGTCAACTTGCATTAAATTTCATGAGCCTAAAATCTGATTTCAATGATACACACAACTTATGGGGTTCGTAGCATAGAAAACAAAATTTTCCTACCGCAAGACGAATAAATCCAAGATCTAATCTATGGAACACCCAAGATCTAATCTACAAGATCGAAGCAACGAGATTGACAAGATACTAACCCTTGATGATTTCCAAAGCCTACGAGATCAGATCTCGTTGTTGATGTAGACGATCATCCCCAGTGCTGCATCCGGCAGCACTTCCGTACTCGGTCGCGCGTACGGTGTCGATGAAGCCCTTCCTCTCCCCGTTCCAGCGGGCAGCGGAGGTGTGGTAGATCTCCTCCAAATCCCAGCAGCACGACGGCGTGGTGGTGGTGGTGGAGGAAGAAAAGCTGCAGGGCTTCGCCAAGCCGGAACAGCGTATGGTGGAGGAGAGAGGCGGCCAGAGGAGGGGGCAAAACATGGGGATTGTGGCCGGCCACCCTCCCCTCTTATATAGGGGGAGGGTCGGCTGGGGTGGCCCCCTTTCCCATCTAGGGTTAGGGCGGCGGCCAAGGGGGGGAAGAGGATTTCTTCCCCAAGTTGATCCCCCTAGGGTTTTGGGGAAACCCTAGGGTTTGGCCCTGGGCCTTGAGGGGCATGTGCCCCTGGCCCATTAGGCTAGGGAGCACCCCCTCGGCCCATGCTAGGCCTCCTAGGGTCGTGGGCCCACTGGTGGACCCCCGGAACCTTCTAGAACCTTCCCGGTCATCCACCGGAAAAATCCCGAACTTTTCCGAAACCTAGAAATCAACTTCCCTTATATGAATCTTATTCTCCGGACTATTCCGGACCTCCTCGTGACATCCTGGATCACATCCGAGACTCCGAACAAACTTCGTCTCCATACCATATTCAAATCTACTTATGCGACATCGAACCTTAAGCGCGTCACCCTACGGTTCGCGAACTATGCAGACATGGTCGAGACTCCTCTCCGAGCAATAACCAATAGCGGGATCTGGAGATCCATAATGGCTCCCACATATTCAACGATGACTTAGTGATCGATTGAACCATTTACATACGATGCCGATTCCCTTTGTCACGCGATATTTTACTTGTCCGAGGTTCGATCATCGGTATCTCCATACCTTGTTCAACCTCGTTACCGACAAGTACTCTTTACTCGTACCGTGGTATGTGATCTCTTATGAACCATTCATATGCTTGCAAGCTAATCAGATGACATCCCACCGAGAGGGCCCAGAGTATATCTATCCGTCATCAGGATGGACAAATCCCACTATTGATCCATATGCCTCAACTCACACTTTCCAAATACTTAATCCCACCTTTATTGTCACCCATTTACGCAATGACGTTTGATGTAATCAAAGTACCCTTCCGGTGTAAGTGATTTACATGATCTCATGGTCGAAGGACTAAGGCAACTATGTATCGAAAGCTTATAGCAAATTGAACTTAATGACTTGATCTTATGCTACGCTCATTTGGGTGTGTGTCCATTATATCATTCACCTAATGACATAACCTTGTTATTAATAACATCCAATGTTCATGATCACGAAACCATGATCATCCATTAATCAACAAGCTAGTTATACAAGAGGCTTACTAGGGACTCCTTGTTGTTTACATAACACACATGTATCAATGTTTCGGTTAATACAATTATAGCATGGTATGCAAACATTATTATAAACACAAAGATATATTATAATAACCATTTTATTATTGCCTCTTGGGCATATCTCCAACAGTCTCCCACTTGCACTAGAGTCAATAATCTAGTTTACATATGTAAAGATATAACACCTTGGCCTTCTGGTGCTTATCATGTTTTGCTCACGGGAGAGGTTTTAGTCAACGGATCTGACACGCTCAGAAACGTATGTATTTTGCAATTCATTTGCGTCTCAACGCATCACTCATTTTCCAAATGAGTCGGCATTAATTGTATATGCTTAGTCCTCTGGTGGAACCTTAATTCCGCGGTCTGAAATAAGTCACTAATATTGTCACACACAATATAGCTTCAAAGTTCTGACACTGTCGGAACTACACCAAGTTCTCAAAGAACTCCTTGACTTAACATCCTCAGTCATTGTCAAAATAATGACATACTCTGCCTTTGTTTGTAGAATCTGTCACAATATTTAGAACTGATCTAAATCTAGCATAGACTTCTTCTAGCTCATTGTGCTACCTTATAAACAACACTTAGCCTAATTGAGATTGAAATTTTATTTTTATATGTGACCAAACTAATATCGGTGCAACACCTTACAGCGATTTGTTTGTCACTACCCCATATAAAAACTATATATATATATATATATATCCTTGGTTCTTCTAAAGCACTCAGGGATATTCTTACTGTTGTCCAATGATCATTACATGAATCATTCTGGTATATGCTCATAACATTTTAGAGCACAGGACATCTGACTTTGTACATATTATTCGTGATCTAAAATCACTCATGTGTTTTTACTCATCAAGTGTCAAATACACTCAAGTCTTGTTAAACCTTCACATGAAAAGAACACCTTCTTAATATTTTTATATTGAACCACTTCAATATTCATTCTATGTACTTTGACTTAAACTTATTATGTGTTTCAATCTATCTTCATAGATCTTGACACTAAATATGTTTTAGTCCATATCCTTTCATTGAAATTAATTCTCAATGAAACCTTTTAATCACATCAAGTACATGATTACATTATTTTTAATCAACGATATGTCATCTACATAAAGTATTATAAATATGTCTCAGCGCTCCCACTTAATTTCTTGCAAATGCAAGCATCTTCATCGTTTCTGATGAAATCAAAACTCTTTGATTATTTCATCCGGTGAAGATTCCAACTCCGCGATACTCACTTCATCCAATTGAAGTTTGTATACCTATCTAGTATTCCACGGACCAGCAAAACTCTTGGTTGTATCTAGTATACATCCTTCATACACACTTCTGGTAAGGAATGTATTTCTGCCATCCTACTATCATATCTCATAAAAGAAATATGTAGCGATTACTAGAATAATCCACATAGACTATAAGCATTGCCACGGAAGATCTAATCTTATCGTAGTCAACTCTTTGAACTTTGTCGTAAACAACTTTTCGATAAGTCAAGCTTCTTTAAGGATATTGTATCCAAGTCCATCAATTTTATAGATCCATTTACTTTCAAAAAGTGTTCACCTATCTTGGATTTCATGGCGCATAGCCATTTTAACGGAGTCAGGGCCCATCATAACTTCTTTGTATGTAGTTGGTTTATCATTGTTCAAAATCAATCCTTTGTTCACAAATCATTCATTTGATCACAAAGTAAACCACATCTACAAGGTTCAATAGGTACTTTGATCTCCATGACTATAACACTTTATAGACATGGGAGCCATGATCTTCGTAGCTGCTTCCGGAACCATTTCCGATGCTGTGCTACTCTGATCATCATGCTCAGGTTCATAAACCTTATCAAGTTCCATTGTCCTCCCACTCAAATACTTCGCTAGAAACAATTTCTTTGAAATAAGTAAGAAACATCGACAAACACTTTTGTCTTTGAATTTATAGTGGAAAGAATTCCCAATCAATTCTCTAGGATAACCAACAAAGACATTCATCCGATTTTGGTTGTAAACTTATTTACTTATGCTATGCATACCAAAATTTAAGAAAGGACTATTAGGGTTTATACCCATGCCATAACTCGTATGGTGTCATTTCAACGGATTATGATGATGCTCTATTTAGTGTAAAAGCGGTAGTCTCTAAAGCATAATCCACAAAATATAATGGCATCTTTTATTTTATATCATCATTGACCCAACAAGGTTTGGATACATCTCTCGGATACTCCATCATCACTATGATACTCCAAGAAACGTGAGTTGTAGAACAACTTCATAACTCTCTTAGATGTTTGCTAAAACTCGTAATTCAAATATTTCCACTATGATCCAATCATAGATATTTGACTTTTCTATTATGATGATTTCCACTTCATGCTGAAATTTATTTGAATCCATTCAAATGTTTCAAACTTCTTCCTTATCGAATATATCCACATATATATACTCAATTCATTGTTAGAAGTTTTCATGAAGTAGAAGAATCTCCCACACACAACTATGCCCAGTGAACCATATACATCACCATGTATGTTTCCACTAAGTTAATTGCCCGTTCAACTCTTGGCCTATGAACGGGATTTAAGTCATTCTCTTTAGAAGAGATTTGCAAGCGCCAAATGATTCAGAAATCAAATGACTCCAAAAGTCCATTTGCATGGAGTTCCTTCATGCGTTCCTTTCTAACATGACCTAAATGGCGGTTCCACTAATAAGTGGAATTCATATCATTTGCCTTATGGCATTTTAGCGTCAGTGTTATGTATGTGTGCTTCACCATAAAGATTTATAATAACTTATCCATCGTACATGGAATATGTCATAATTTGAACAACTCATTGTTTTCATTTGACTAGAACATAACAACCATTGTAAAGTTCTTTATTATAAAATCCGAAGGGCTAGATAAAATGCCAACGACAAACACAATAACACTTTATTTTGTTCCAGACGTGCATTTCTACCATATTCCTTGTCAGTCACTTAGGCCATTGTATTCTTGTATTGCGTTGTCTTGTATGACACCTCATACCAACCAATATGGTACAATTACCCAAGAATTTCATTGTGTGACCAAACAAGGAATACATCCATAACATGTATATCATCTATATACACCTGAGCTAGACTTTCTAGTCTTTTCTTTCTTTCTGCCAAAATATCTTTTGTAGTTTCTCTTTTAGCTTTCCTCATTCTCAGAGAACACTTCACCTTCAATAACTTCTAGGTCCATTGGTCAAATACCAATAACCTTGAGGTTCTTACCTTGAAGTTGACCATCACATGACAAGTGTTCTAGATTTCACTATTAGTAACCTTTTAATGTAATGAACAATTTCACTCATAATTTTATCCATCAAATCATGACGACTTTCCGAGACCATGTCTGTACATGCTAGGCTCGTAAAGTTTAACCTTAGTATTCGCATGTGCAAATCTGGCTTGCACCCGTTGTATGCACACGTAGAATCTATAACACCCGATCATCACGAGATGCTTCGAAACGACGAGTCTTAGCAACGGTGCATACTAAGGACGATCACTTCATGGATATGCGAATATCGTTAGTGCCCAACTAGTTGGAGGATTGGGATGCCTAGCATCTTCAACCTTCGTACATTCCCATAAAACTTATGAGTTTATGTAGTCTCACTAGATTATATTCTATCATCTTGCAATAAGGTCTTAGATATCACATATATCTCATACCTTGCTTATTTCTGAAAACAAAATTTTCAGCTCCTTACTTTTCAAACGGATTTGAACTTCAAGTTTCACGGAGACAAGATGATTTAAGGTACTAATTGAAACCATTGCTCTTTGAATCATCAATGTGAGGTTTACTAAAAGTTTGCATTAGGACTTAATCATATCTTGATTCTTTAACAATACGGTACCAGTCCGTAAAGTTACTTGTCAGACTTAACAGTATTTCTATCTCAATTACAAGACTAGCGCATGGTAGAAAACGGATGCCAATTCTACAAATTTAATTCAAAATACTATTTAGACTATGTTCATGATAATTTGAGTTCATTTTTAATTCTTCAATTAACTAGGTGAACTCCCACTCAAAACAACATCCCTCGCATTGTCTTAGTGATTACACGAACCAAATCCACTACACCAAGTCCGATCATCACGAGAAAAGATGTAGCTTCAAAGGCGAACACTCAAAGTGTTCATCATATCATTCATATGACTCATGCTCTACCTTTCGGTATCACGTGTTCCGAGACCATGTCTGTACATGCTAGGCTCGTCAAGGCAACCTTAGTATCCGCGTGTGCAAATCTGGCTTGCACCCGTTGTATGCACATGTAGAGTCTATCACACCCGATCATCACGAGATGCTTCGAAACGACAAGTCTTAGCAACGGTGCATACTAAGGATGAACACTTTATTATCTTGATATTTAGTGAGAGGGATCATCTTATAATGCTACCGTCGCGATCTAAGCAAGATAAGATGCATAAAGGATTAACATCACATGCAATTCATAATATGTGATATGATATGGCCTTTCTTCTTGTGCTTTTGATCTCCATCTCCAAAGCACACGATCATGATCTCCATCATCACCAGCATTGCACCAAGGTCCATGGCGCCGCTTCATGGTTGTCCATCACTTATAGCTACTATGACAACTACTTGAAATAAAGCTATTACATGATGAATAGACACGCAGGTCTTTAACAAAAATTAAAGACAACCATTAGGCTCCTGCCGGTTGCCATAATACAACAATGAACATCTCATACATCAAATATAATCATCATCACATCATGGCCATATCACATCACCAAACCCTGCAAAAACAAGTTAGACGCCTCTAATTTGGTTTGCATATTTTACGTGGTTTAGGGTTTTCGAGTAAGATCCAATCTACCTACGAACATGAACCACAACGGTGATACTAGTGTTGACAATAGAAAGTGCAAATTGGAATCTTCACTATGGTGGGAGAGACAGACACCCGCAAAGCCACTTATGCAATACAAGTTGCATGTCAAGCGTGGAGCAAGTCTCATGAGACGCGGTCATGTAAAGTTAGCCCGGGCCGCTTCATCCCACCATCCCGCAAGATGCAAAGTACACAAACTAAAGCAACAAGAGCATCAACGCCCACAAAACCATTGTGTTCTACTCGTGCAACAGATCTATGCATAGACATGGCTCTGATACCACTGATGGGGTTCGTAGCATAGAAAACAAAAATTTTCCTACCGCAAGACGAATAAATCCAAGATCTAATCTATGGAACACCCAAGATCTAATCTACAAGATCGAAGCAACGAGATTGACAAGATACTAACCCTTGATGATTTCCAAAGCCTACGAGATCAGATCTCGTTGTTGATGTAGACGATCATCCCAGTGCTGCAATCCGGCAGCACTTCCGTACTCGGTCGCGCGTACGGTGTCGATGAAGCCCTTCCTCTCCCGTTCCAGCGGGCAGCGGAGGTGTGGTAGATCCTCCAAATCCAGCAGCACGACGGCGTGGTGGTGGTGGTGGAGGAAGAAAAGCTGCAGGGCTTCGCCAAGCCAGCGTATGGTGGAGGAGAGAGGCGGCCAGAGGAGAGGGCAAAACATGGGGATGGTGGCCGGCCACCCCCTCCCCTCTTTATATAGGGGGAGGGTCGGCTGGGGTGGCCCCCTTTCCCATCTAGGGTTAGGGGGGGCGGCGGCCAAGGGGGGAGGATTTCTTCCCCCAAGTTGATCCCCCCTAGGGTTTTGGGGAAACCCTAGGGGTTGGCCGGCTGGGCCTTGAGGGGCATGTGCCCCTGGCCCATTAGGCTAGGGAGCACCCCCTCGGCCCATGCTAGGCCTCCTAGGGTCGTGGGCCCACTGGTGGGACCCCCGGAACCTTCTAGAACCTTCCCGGTCATCCACCGGAAAAATCCCGAACTTTTCCGAAACCTAGAAATCAACTTCCCTTATATGAATCTTATTCTCCGGACTATTCCGGACCTCCTCGTGACATCCTGGATCACATCCGAGACTCCGAACAAACTTCGTCTCCATACCATATTCAAATCTACTTATGCGACATCGAACCTTAAGCGCGTCACCCTACGGTTCGCGAACTATGCAGACATGGTCGAGACTCCTCTCCGAGCAATAACCAATAGCGGGATCTGGAGATCCATAATGGCTCCCACATATTCAACGATGACTTAGTGATCGATTGAACCATTTACATACGATGCCGATTCCCTTTGTCACGCGATATTTTACTTGTCCGAGGTTCGATCATCGGTATCTCCATACCTTGTTCAACCTCGTTACCGACAAGTACTCTTTACTCGTACCGTGGTATGTGATCTCTTATGAACCATTCATATGCTTGCAAGCTAATCAGATGACATCCCACCGAGAGGGCCCAGAGTATATCTATCCGTCATCGGGATGGACAAATCCCACTATTGATCCATATGCCTCAACTCACACTTTCCGAATACTTAATCCCACCTTTATTGTCACCCATTTACGCAATGACGTTTGATGTAATCAAAGTACCCTTCCGGTGTAAGTGATTTACATGATCTCATGGTCGAAGGACTAAGGCAACTATGTATCGAAAGCTTATAGCAAATTGAACTTAATGACTTGATCTTATGCTACGCTCATTTGGGTGTGTGTCCATTATATCATTCACCTAATGACATAACCTTGTTATTAATAACATCCAATGTTCATGATCACGAAACCATGATCATCCATTAATCAACAAGCTAGTTATACAAGAGGCTTACTAGGGACTCCTTGTTGTTTACATAACACACATGTATCAATGTTTCGGTTAATACAATTATAGCATGGTATGCAAACATTATCATAAACACAAAGATATATTATAATAACCATTTTATTATTGCCTCTTGGGCATATCTCCAACAATTACATACACAAATAAAACAAATAGGAAAATTACAAGGCAATTAATGTGCCCAAATAAAAAAATTACATAGAATCATTGAGGACTTCTATTAGCATCATCAATAACACGTTGACATTTGGCAATCGCCTTGATTGAATCTTGTGTACTCTTTGTCAACATATCAGCTACAGATCTTAAAGCAGCAATACCATGTCTTTTATAAAGTACAGCCTTGAGATATTTACTGTCTGATGAAAGAAATGGTCTAGGTTGACGGCTATGAGAAGATGCATCAGAAGAAAGATCAGAACTTTTTGTGGGCCTCACTGGTAATGAAGATTGCTTCATCACAACTGCATTCTGATAATAATGCAAAAAGAGTTAAACGATGAACTATGCAAACATTTATTATGCAATGTAGATATAAGATAATAACAAGTTGCATAAATAAGACATGTATGGAACTTGTACTAAGCACAAACTTACATCATAATGTTGCACAGGGTCGCTACAGATCCTTTTTTGGCGACTATCTTCTAATGATGACTGCTTCATTAAAACAGCATTCTGGTAACATTGTAAACATAGTTACAACAATTAACTATTCAAACATGTATTACGCAATGTAGAGATCAGATAACAGCATGTAGCAGAAATAAGCACAAGATAAGATAAGATGCATGTACTAAGCACATACTGGCTCACTGCAGGTCCTTCTCTTGCGTGCACTAGTCGTGGTCAACATGCCTATCATTTTAGGTTCAGCCATCAAGTGAAATGCTAATCCTCCTGCTCCATTGTCCTTAATCTGTGTTTAGATATCACATTTAAGACCAAGTCAGCTGGTTTCAAATAACAAAAAACTTGAGCTGCCAAATGAATAAGCCAATAGTTACCAGATATCAAATTAAAACCAACTAGATGTTGCTTTGCATGAGATACGAATTTCAGACATTCAGATTTAGAGTAGGGTAATGCCAAGGTTTTACACATAAAGTAAACTGGCATTAAGAATGACCAAATGTCAGGTTCAAATCACCCTCGAAGTTTCTCCAAGACAAGCATATCAAATAGGCAGAAACATAGTAAAGCATGAATGGCATTGCTATGGCAGGGTTCCAAGTGTTAATCTCTTGCATAAGGAACAATGCATATAGGTTATAGATAATAACGGAAGTAAACTGCCAAAATTACCAACCACGAACTCAGATTCCAACCTTACCTAGCGTCCCCGCTGTTAATGTTGGATGTTCTAATAAGTGGTTCGCATGATCAATCCCAAGGAAAAATAACATTGACAAGTCAGTCTACGATAATACAAAGACCAGACATGCACGCAGCAATAACTATATAAGCTAAAGACGAGGTATAAGAGCAAGCAGATTGGAAATGCACATAGCATGATTATAAAAGCAGTGTGAGAATAGCAGACACGAGAAAACAGCTAGCGGTGAGCTAATGACGTGGTATAAGAACAAGCAGATTGGAAATGCCCATAGCACGACTATAAAAGCAGTGCGACAATAGCATGCAGTACAAAAACAGTTGGCAGCAAATGAATGGGTACAAGGCTATAAATATGTGGATGCACACAGGTGTCAGTAGAATGAACAGGATGGTAGCGACCGGATAATGCTTTTGTACTGTACAACATTTAAACAAACTTCATGCGAAGCAACACATCAAGAAAGTTAACGGCATATGAGATCTGCAAATAACTACACAAAACATGGCTAAAGAAACACCGCGATCTAACGGGCCAGCGTACTAACCAAGCTGCGGCGGGGTGGACGGGGGCGGCAACTTGCATTCCAGCGGCGGCGAACGCGGGAGACGATGAATCGACCCTGTTTCAGTAGAAGCGGGCGTTAGTGAAGCAGATCTGGTTGGCTGGCAAGGTATTCGGTGAAGTTGATACAGCCGCTGCGGCGAGGTAGTCGGTGGCGAGGTCGGCGGTGAAGCAGATCCGTCGGTGGCGAGGTCGGCGGTGAAGCAGATCCGTCGGTGGCGAGGTCGGCGGTGAAGCAGATCCGTCGGTGACGAGGGCGGCGGGGGAGCGGATCAGGTGGGTGGACAGCCAACACGATCAAGGCTACGCTGTGGAGGAGTATGCCGGCGGCGAAGCAGATCTAGTACTGTAGAGAGTCAGAGCTTTGGCGTGTGAGAGTATTTTTGAGCTAATGGGGCGAATGGTTGGTGGGTGGGTGTGGGCCTGTGGGGAGGGTTCGGGATCTAGGCAAGATATTTCATTGTTACCGAATGAGCCCTCCATGGTCGGTGGGTTGTAGCTTCCGGACCAGGGTTAAAAGGGTAAAACTGGTCACGGGATTTTCGAATGGATGCGGCGGGATGATTTGGCGCGTGGCCGAAATTTTCAGTTTCAAGCTACAGTACGAGCAGAACGACAAAAATAATGTTCTTCCCCAGGGAGCTCTCATTTCTTCCTCTTCTCTTTCTCTCTCGAGTCTCTCCCACTCCCCCGGCTCCTCTCCCCCTTCTCTCCGGCGGCCTCGCCGGCCGGAGACGAGGCCGACTTCTCTCTGTATATTGTACACCCTCCGAACTAAATTAATTGATTCAACTTTCCTTAGACGTGTATGTATCTAGAGTAAAAACATGTGTGGATACATCCATATTTAGATAAGCAAAGTTGAGTCAGCTAATTTGGATCCGAGGGAGTTAGTGTTGTTGTAAGCTTAGATCCAGTGTTTCCCATGAGCAGAATGGCGCAATGGAGTCGGGGATCTCGTCATCGGCTTCAGATCTGGCCTATGGTGAATCTGGCGGATCTTGCCGGCCAAACCCCGATCTGGTGCCATCAATGTGATGGCGCTAACGGTGAGGCTTGCTTTGGTCAGTGCTTCAGATCTGGCCAATGGGGAAGTCAAGCTGCTAAAGTTCACAAGCTCGGGGCATACGACGGCGTCATCCGTCTTGCCCGTGCACATCTTGGACTTTCAGCGACCCTTCTCAGAGCCAATATGCCGTTGCTGAGGCCCTTCTTCTCCTTCGTCCTGGCGACTACCGGCGACACCGTCCCAAGTGGTGCGTCCCCGGCGACGGAGTTGCTGGAAAGGATGCGGAGCAGAGATCTGATGTGCGGTCGAGAAGGACTCGATTGATTTTCTTCTATATGTTTTGGGGTCCTTTTTGTAAAGTTGCAGGTTCTATTAGTTATTGTCTAGTACTTTTGGTCCTCTATGTAATTTTTTGGACTAGTTTCCATTGGCACTGATAAACTTGAATTTTGACAAGTTCACGAGGAAAAAAATTCCTTTGCACATATGGCCTATCATGTATAAACATTCTTGAGATTTAAACTATATGTAATGTGCCATGCATTAACCCTAAACCATATATATGTAACTAACCCTAGCTGATCAAACCCTACTTAATTAAAACAAATAACCCTAAACTATACGCATGCACTTTATGCGCAAAGGCGCGGGTGCCTCTAATAATGTGTGCGCACTCGATCGATGATCCCTAAACCTTATACAACCCTGAAACCCTAATCCCTAATCCCTAAACCCTAAACACCCTAAACACTAAACCCTAGACCCTAAACCCTAACCCTAACCCTAAACCCTAATTAAACCCTATATATAGGCCAACGACACTTAATTGTGCATCAAGCAGGCCAGGGGTGCCTCGCGGTCCTCTAATTAAATTAAATGTGCCATGCATTAACCCTAAACCATATATATGTAACTAACCATAGCTAATCAACCCTACTTAATGAAAACACATAACCCTAAACTATACTAGCTATAACCCGATCTAATAAAAACATGCTCTATATATAGCAGCTAGCTAGCAAACCGTAGATTAACACCAATTAATATATACATGGCCTATATCGATCATGTTGTATAACATATCCCTGAGATTCATTAATTAATTATATAATTATCGTGATAAATTAATTAACTTTAATTTTGACAAGTTCTCTCGAATGAAAACACATTTGATTAAGTTGCCTCATAATATATATATATAATTAGTGTGCATGCATGGCCTACCATGCATTCGTGCATATATTTTAATGTATATTTGAACATATTCTTGGGGATTTCAATCTCTCTCTCTCGATCATCTATATATCGTTGGTGGCCAAAAACACACATATATATATATGCATGCAATTTATGCGTAAAGGCGCGGGTGCCTCTAATAATGTGTGTGCGCACTCGATCGATGATCCCTAAACCTTAAACAACCCTAAAACCCCTAAATCCCTAATCCCTAAACCCTAAACACCCTAAACACTAAACACTAAACCCTAGACCCTAAACGTACCCTAACCCTAACCCTAACCCTAACCCTAAACCCTAGCTAATCCTAAACCCCAATTAAACCCTATGTATAGGCCAACGACACTTAATTGTGCATCGATCGAGCGGGTCATGGGTGCCTCGCGATCCTCTAATAAAATTAAATGTGCCATGCATTAACCATAAACCATATATATGTAACTAACCCTAGCTAATCAACCCTACTTAATTAAAACACATAACCCTAAACTATACTAGATATAACCCGATCTAATAAAAACATGCTCTATATATAGCAGCTAGCTAGCAAACCGTAGATTAACACCAATTAAAATATACATGGCCTATATCGATCATGTTGTATAACATATCCCTGAGATTCATTAATTAATTATATAATTATCGTGATAAATTAATTAACTTGAACTTTGACAAGTTCTCTCGAATGAAAACACATTTGATTAAGTTGCCTCATAATATATATATATATAATTAGTGTGCATGCATGGCCTACAATGCATTCGTGCATATATTTTAATGTATATTTGAACATATTCTTGGGGATTTCAATCTCTCTCTCTCTCGATCATCTATATATCGTTGGTGGCCCAAAAAACACACATATATATGCATGCAATTTATGCGTAAAGGCGCGGGTGCCTCTAATAATATAATGTGTGTGCGCACTCGATCGATGATCCCTAAACCTTAAACAACCCTAAAACCTTAAATCCCTAATCCCTAAACCCTAAACACCCTAAACACTAAACCCTAAACCCTAGACCCTAAACATACCCTAACCCTAACCCTAACCCTAACCCTAAACCCTAGCTAATCCTAAACCCCAATTAAACCCTCTGTATAGGCCAACGACACTTAATTGTGCATCGATCGAGCGGGTCATGGGTGCCTCGTGATCCTCTAATAAAATTAAATGTGCCGTGCATTAACCCTAAACCATATATATGTAACTAACCCTAGCTAATCAACCCTACTTAATTAAAACACATAACCCTAAACTATACTAGCTAGCTGCTATAACCCGATCTAATAAAAACATGCTCTATATATAGCAGCTAGCTAGCAAACCGTAGATTAACACCAATTAAAATATACATGGCCTATATCGATCATGTTGCATAACATATCCCTGAGATTCATTAATTAATTATATAATTATCGTGATAAATTAATTAACTTGAACTTTGACAAGTTCTCTCGAATGAAAACACATTTGATTAAGTTGCCTCATAATATATATATAATTAGTGTGCATGCATGGCCTACAATGCATTCGTGCATATATTTTAATGTATATTTGAACATATTCTTGGGGATTTCAATCTCTCTCTCGATCATCTATATATCGTTGGTGGCCCAAAAACACACATATATATGCATGCAATTTATGCGTAAAGGCGCGGGTGCCTCTAATAATGTGTGTGCGCACTCGATCGATGATCCCTAAACCTTAAACAACCCTAAAACCTTAAATCCCTAATCCCTAAACCCTAAACACCCTAAACACTAAACCCTAAACCCTAGACCCTAAACGTACCCTAACCCTAACCCTAAACCCTAGCTAATCCTAAACCCCAATTAAACCCTATGTATAGGGCAACGACACTTAATTGTGCATCGATCGAGTGGGTCATGGGTGCCTCGTGATCCTCTAATAAAATTAAATGTGCCATGCATTAACCCTAAACCATATATATGTAACTAACCCTAGCTAATCAACCCTACTTAATTAACACACATAACCCTAAACTATACTAGCTAGCTATAACCCGATCTAATAAAAACATGCTCTATATATAGCAGCTAGCTAGCAAACCGTAGATTAACACCAATTAAAATATACATGGCCTATATCGATCATGTTGTATAACATATCCCTGAGAATCATTAATTAATTATATAATTATCGTGATAAATTAATTAACTTGAACTTTGACAAGTTCTCTCGAATGAAAACACATTTGATTAAGTTGCCTCATAATATATATATAATTAGTGTGCATGCATGGCCTACAATGCATTCGTGCATATATTTTAATGTATATTTGAACATATTCTTGGGGATTTCAATCTCTCTCTCTCGATCATCTATATATCGTTGGTGGCCCAAAAAACACACATATATACGCATGCACTTGATGCGTAAAGGCGCGGGTGCCTCTAATAATGTGTGTGCGCACTCGATCGATGATCCCTAAACCTTAAACAACCCTAAAACCCTAATCCCTAATCCTCTAAACCCTAAACACCCTAAACACACTAAACCCTAGACCCTAAACACCCTAAACACTAAACCCTAAACCCTAGACCCTAAACACCGTAAACCCTAAACCATAAACCCTAAACCCTAAACCCTAAACCCTAAACCCTAAACCCTAAAACCCTAAACCCTAAACACTAAACCCTAAACCCTATACACCCTAAACACTAATTAAAACCTAAACCCTAGACCCTAAACACTAAACCCTAAACCCTAGACCCTAAACACCGTAAACACTAAACCCTAAACCCTAAACACCCTAAACACTAATTAAACCCTAAACCATAGACCCTAAACACTAGACCCTAAACCCTAGACCCTAAACACCCTAAACACTAAACCCTAGACCCTCTAAACACAGTAAACACTAAACCCTAAACCCTAGACCCTAGCTAAACACCCAAAACACTAAACCCTAAACCCAGCTAGCTAACCCTAAACCCTAATTAAACCCTATATATATAGGCCAACGACACTTAATTGTGCATCAAGCAGGCCAGGGGTGCCTCGCGGTCCTCTAGTTAAATTAAATGTGACATGCATTAACCCTAAACCATATATATATAACTAACCCCTAGCTAATCAAACCCTAGTTAATTAAAACACATAACCCTAAACTATACTAGCTATAACCCGATCTAATAAAAACATGCTCTATATATAGCATGCAGCTAGCTAGCAAAAACGGTAGATTAAAACCAATTAATATATACATGGCCTATATATCGATCATATGTTGTATAACATCTCCCTGAGATTCATTAATTAATTATATAATTATCGATGATAAATTAATTAACTTGAATTTTGACAAGTTCTCTCGAATGAAAACACATTTGATTAAGTTTCCTCATAATATATATATAATTAGTGTGCATGCATGGCCTACCATGCATGCATTAATTCGTGCATATATTTTAATATATATTTGAACATATTCTTGGGGGATTTCAATCTCTCTCTCTCGATCATCTATATGTCGTTGGTGGCCAAAAAACACACACATATACGCATGCACTTTATGCGCAAAGGCGCGTGTGCCTCTAATAATGTGTGTGTGCGCACTCGATCGATGATCCCTAAACCTTAAACAACCCTAAAACCCTAATCCCTAATCCCCTAAACCCTAAACACCCTAAACACACTAAACCCTAGACCCTAAACACCCTAAACACTAAACCCTAAACCCTAGACCCTAAACACCGTAAACCCTAAACCATAAACCCTAAACCCTAAACCCTAAACCCTAAACCCTAAAACCCTAAACCCTAAACCCTAAACCCTATAAACACCCTAAACACTAATTAAACCCTAAACCCTAGACCCTAAACACTAAACCCTAAACCCTAGACCCTAAACACCGTAAACACTAAACCCTAAACCCTAAACACCCTAAACACTAATTAAACCCTAAACCATAGACCCTAAACACTAGACCCTAAACCCTAGACCCTAAACACCCTAAACACTAAACCCTAGACCCTCTAAACACAGTAAACACTAAACCCTAAACCCTAGAACCCTAAACACCCAAAACACTAAACCCTAAACCCAGCTAGCTAACCCTAAACCCTAATTAAACCCTATATATAGGCCAATGACACTTAATTGTGCATCAAGCAGGCCAGGGGTGCCTCGCGGTCCTCTAGTTAAATTAAATGTGACATGCATTAACCCTAAACCATATATATATAACTAACCCCTAGCTAATCAAACCCTAGTTAATTAAAACACATAACCCTAAACTATACTAGCTATAACCCGATCTAATAAAAACATGCTCTATATATAGCATGCAGCTAGCTAGCAAAAACGGTAGATTAAAACCAATTAATATATACATGGCCTATATATCGATCATATGTTGTATAACATCTCCCTGAGATTCATTAATTAATTATATAATTATCGATGATAAATTAATTAACTTGAATTTTGACAAGTTCTCTCGAATGAAAACACATTTGATTAAGTTTCCTCATAATATATATATAATTAGTGTGCATGCATGGCCTACCATGCATGCATTAATTCGTGCATATATTTTAATATATATTTGAACATATTCTTGGGGATTTCAATCTCTCTCTCGATCATCTATATGTCGTTGGTGGCCAAAAAACACACACATATACGCATGCACTTTATGCGCAAAGGCGCGTGTGCCTCTAATAATGTGTGTGTGCGCACTCGATCGATGATCCCTAAACCTTAAACCCTAAATAAACCCTAATCCCTAATCCCTAAACCCTAAACACCATAAACATTAAACCCTAAACCCTAACCTCCTAACCCTAAACCCTAAACCCTAATTAAACCCTATATATATAGGCCAATGACACTTAATTATGCATCAAGCAGGCCAGGGGTGCCTCGCGGTCCTCTAATTAAATTAAATGTGCCATGCATATATATGTGTTTAATTTGGGGATTTCAATCGCTCTCTCGTATGTAGCTCTCTCTACCTCTATCTCTCTCTCTCTCTCTCTCTCTCTCTCTCGTTGGTGGCCAACAACACACACATGCACTTTGTGCGCAAAGGCATGCGCCTCTAATAATGTGTGCGCAGTCGATCGATCTAGTTTTGATTAATCATAGCACACAAATAAAGAAGTTGTATTTGAATCCACACAACCTATTAAAACACATAACCCCTAACATGGCCTAATTAATTAACCCTTCTCGATCTCTACCTAATTAGTGGAAATTGCACAAAATCAAAAGGGGTCCCTCACTAATTATGCATATCTGCTAGATTGTGATAAACTTTTGCCACATATATATTTGGTGGATGGGTGCATCTTGGCATGTAAACAATTAGTGTTTGCAAATGGCGTTGTCAAAATTTATGTACAAATGATTTCTTTCCATCCAAAGTGCATAAAATGGGAGTTTTAATGAAGAAAGTACAAATAAAACAGCTCAACATGCTTCCACACCCCGATTTTCACACGAAGTAGAGCATATTTAAAGGATAATTCCAGAGTTTTACTATTTTTCAAGCAACTTTGCTAATTTTCCCCCACTCACATGACTTTATGTCGATTTAACGAAAATATGGCGAATTTAAACTACATGGGCGGGATAGTTTGAATTGTGCGCGCGGCAAAGGGAACCGCCTATTCCTCAACCTTGTGCACGGCAAATTACACACGCAACTCCATTAAACGCCACCTACCAACCTTAATTATCACCCCGGCGGCCCGGCCGCATGACCCCCCACCCACCCGTACACAACTTATCCCCGTCCGTGCGAAGAGCTTCCCCTCCCCGTCCCGTCCGTGCGAAGAAGAAGCTTCCCCTCCCCGTCGTTCTTCTCGAGACGCACCGGCGGTCAAGTTGATCCACGGTAGGGCTGCTATCTCTAGCTCAATCATGTATCGGGCAAGACAGCCTAACGATTTATATTTTCTTGATGCTGCTAAAAAAATTCGTCAGTATGCTCGAACTAATTGGCACTTTATAGTTTTCCGCTCGATTTGTCATCGATCAATTTGTTCATTTGCGTGGGCATATAGAGTCAGTTCTGCACTCGATCCGTTAATTTGCTGAAATGCCATGGCAGAGTTTTGTACACGATCTGTTTGCTAAAATGTCGATGGGCATTTTTTGTTTTGTACTCGACATGATTGCTGAAATGCATAATCATGTAGTATAGTTTTGTACTCGATGGATATACATTTCCTACTTCGCCTTAAATTAATCACCAACCACTGTATCTCATAATTAAACAGATGGACAGAACTTGGAAACTGCATGGACACTTATGTTCCCCTTCATATATAAATGGTGTTCAACCCTTTATGGGGTTTATTAGAGCTCATGATGGTCACAACCTGGACGTGTATTGCCCGCGCTGCACATGTATGAATGGTGAGAAGAGGCCTCACCCTGTAGTGGCAGATCATTTACACATTTTTGGGATGGACCGCACATATGTTAGGCGGGTTTAGCATGGTGAACCATATAATGATCCTTTAGCAGGAGAAGCAGATCTTGCTCACACTGTATGTGTGCTGGCATATGTAGTTAATTATTTATATTGATGCTGCCGCTGTTTCAATCAATAGTTTGCATTGCTGTGCAAGGTTCTGTACTCAAATTTAACTTGTTGCAGATGGATGGACGGGAAGGAGAGAAAAAGCGCTTGCTTCAGGAAACGGGTTTCAGCTCTGGGACATGTGCTGTGCCAGATGAGAAGGTAAATATGTAAAACGGCATTTGTTCAGGTTGCATCCCTTAGATGTTTGTCTAATCGGTTGATGTACTAATTGCAGAAGCATAGAGTTAAAGAGGTCTCTCAGTTTGATGGGAGATTTGAAGATGAATCTCAGTTTGATGCACCTGTGGATGGTACTGATGACGAGCCTTTCATAGACGAAGGTCCTGCACCTGAGATTATCCAGCCTACAGAAGGAGGCCGTGGACCGAGTACACAGCTTTGCGTTGAAGAGGATGCACACCCGGAGATCATCAGGGGCGTCCCGGTAGTCTCAGGACCACCCAGCCCTGATGCAAAATGTTGAGCTACTTTATGATTCGTACTCTTATGTTCTGGTGCTGTAGTATGTTATGATTTGTACGCCTTTGGCGCTAGATTAAGCATTCAGTGGATGATCGCGTTGCAAAATTCGACACCCACACAATCAGTTCATCGTACAAGTAGTAGCACAATTACTTCTACAGCGATTCCTGCCAGCGCATTAGTTGGTAGCATGAAACACTTTCAGGTACTCCCCTCTGATTCATATTAATTGACTCAATTCTGTCTAGATATGGATGTATCTAGATGCATTTGTTAACTAGACTAACAAACTTGAGTCAGTTAATATGAATCCGTGTAAACCGCCCAAGTCCTCGAGCAGCTAGTTTATTGACTCTGGACTCCAAGCCTCTCGCGGCAAGCCATCGACGAAGCTTTGACCAGATCTTGGCCCGCAATTTTTTTTGTGTGGCGAATAGCAAAGCTTTGACCAGTTCCTCTCGGGATACAGCACGCCGGTGAGCTTGCACGGTTGCCATGAGCACTTTCCGGCGGAACTTCCTCTTCAGCGCCCTCAAGCCGCTGCTGCGAGACAGCACGCAGTGCCTCGAGGTGGACGGAATTCTGGATCTCAGGGCGGGTGGTCCGCATCGTCCGGGAACGATCTCCAGCGGGTTAACGAGGACATGCATGGCGGCCAGGGGATTTGTTTTTTGTTTTTTTTTGGTTTGAGCTTGGGATTTGGGGTTTTTTCGGATAGGGGAGGAGGAACCGAGGAAGAGGAAGGAACAGCCGCGTGCTTGGCGCGTGGCGGTGTGCTTGAATTTCGAATTTTTGTGAAATGTTTCATTTCCCCGCTACAATTCGGGGGTTTCTTGACGCGCCAATGCGTCCCGCCGGGCAGCTTCAAGTAAATTTGGGGTGCCACACTATGGGCCCTAGTTTCAGTGAGACATGTAATGACTAGTCACATCAGTAAGTTCACTGTGTAATAAAATATGTTACCCCTCCCCTTTATGTAGCACCCCTTCTCTCCCGATCGAGTGCCGATTGCCGACGGATGCAAGCCGCTAGCTCGATCCCCTCCTTTCGCCTCCACCGTCCAGGCATCCAGCTTGGAGGGGCAAGCTGCATCTAGCCCAAGCGGATTAGGTAGGACTAGTAATGTTCTCTCCTTTCTCGAGATCGGTTCTTTTTTCCTCTCCTCGATATCTTGCGCATCTCTTTCCTATTCTGGGCGAAGGGGTGTCTTTCTGGTCACCCTCGAGCTGGGAGTGATTGATGGGGGTGGGGGGCGGGGGCTACCTTTGCTTGGATTGGGGTGTTCTTCCTTTATTTGTCGACATTTGCAACCTTTGTAGTTTCTGCTGATCCTCACTGTATCTTTTGTCAGCTTGTACAGGAAAGGCAAGACCTCGGCGGTGGGGGCAATGGAGCGTAAGGCCACCACGCATGTGGGCAGTTGGCTGAGCCTGAGCTGCGTCCCCAGCCCCGCGAAGCAGGTACTCCGTTTGCTTATCCACTCTTTACCTTTTAAGTGTCTCTCTGGTCTCTGCATCCTCAATCTGTTCCTGTTCTGGAATATGCTTAAAGTAGCACATGTCTTCAGCTGTTTGTGCGTAAAGCCTCTGTGACACCATGCTCTATATTCTCTGTATCAGGTTGGTACCTCCAGGTTCCGTGCTGAGGCTATGGGGAACGAGAATAGCGCCCCACCTGCTGCAGGAGCATGGCCCGATCTGCAGCACAAGAAGCGAAATGCCACTGCCGAGCTGGGCAGGGACCGCCCAGGGGTAATTTTTTTTAACCAACTTACCATGATGTAGTCTGAATCTGATACTCCCTCAGATCCAAATTAATTGACTCAACTATCTGTAGATACGGATGTATCTAGATGTGTTTTAGCTCTAGATACTACTGCCTCCATCCCAAAGCTTTGGGCTTATATTATTTTTAGAAAGTCAAACTATACCATGTTTGACTAAGCTTTTACCAAAAATCAGTAACATGCAAAATACAAAATTAATATCATTAAATAGATAATAAAATATATTTTCCTACGGTATCTACACAGTATTATATTTGTTGATAGAATGTTCTAAAATTTTGGTCAAACTTTGCTTGTTTTGATTTCTCAAAAATAAATAAGGCTTAAGCTTTTGGATGGTGGTAGTACATTCATATCTAGACAAAGCTGAGTTAACTAGTTTTTTGTCTGTCCATAGCTAGTGTTCACGCTGCAAAAGGCTAAGAGCATCCACTATATGCATCAGTCTATCTCATACAGTAATTCAATATCACTGCTGAGGTCTGCCTTTTGTTTTGCTATTCATATGCAGACTGAAACTTTAGGGCCTTTACTCAAAAGGAAGATCAAAACTGCGGCTGATCAGGCTGCCAGTATGTTGATGCCGCCCCCATCTTCTAAATGCCTCTACAAGCACAAGGCCACGCACCAGCTGGGTGGTGATCTTTTAATGAATATGGTATATTTTCTTAATCCACAAAACATGCCTTGATTTTTCTCTGTTTATTGTCGGTTTTTTCTATGCTTGCCAAAAGTTTACAACAACAACAACAACAACCAAGCCTTTCAGTCCCAAACAAGTTGGGGTAGGCTAGAGTTGAAACCCATAAGATCTCGAAGCCAAAAGTTTAGAAACACCAAATTCGTTTGCTTACAATCATCATACAGTAATGTTCATCTACTCCAGTTCCCCTAACCCAACATAAAATGATGTTAATTTCGATTTTTAGATTAAAAGAGCACCATTAGGCGCTGTTAATTACGACTTTGAGATTAAAATGTCATTTGCAATTGTTAATTACAATTTTGAGACAATTGGTTAGTTTAACCTCGATCTCTTCTGCTCTCCATTTTTCCCAACCGAACAAAAATGTAACCATTCCATTCCTCTGAAATGGAACCATTCCATTCCATTCCACGCTGTTTCAGAACCGAACACACCCTTGCATTGTTGTGAACTGTTGTCCATACACGGCCATACCCTTCCACTTACATCTAGCACTATATGCATCAGTCTGTCTCAGAGTCATTCAATATCACTGCTGAGATCTGTTCCCATTCTTATGCAGGCTGAAACTGCTGCGCCTTTACTCAAGTGGATGCAAAATGGGGCTAATGAGGCTGCTGTGAGGACGATGGTGCCGGCACCATCTTCCGAAAACCTCTACAAGCACGAGGCCATGGGCCAGCTGGGTGGTGACCTTTTAATGAATCTGGTATATTTTCTTAATCCACATACATGATTTCATTATTATCTGTTTAATTACTGTTGGCTTTGTCTAATGCTTACCAAAAGTTCAGAAACACTGCGTTTGCTTACAATCATCATACACTAATTTTTCACTTTTCAGTCTGTCTCATCCAGTATATAAACTGTTGATTTCCATTGGCTTCTTTTGTAATCATTTGCATTGTTGTCAACTGTTCTCTATGCACAACCCTATTCTTCCACTTACACCCCGCACTATTTGCATCAGTCTATCTCATAGATTTATTAAATATCAATGATGAGTTCTGTTGCTATTCATATGCAGGATGAAACTTCTGTTCCTCTACTCAAATGGATAAAAAATGATCCTGATGAGGCTGCTGTGAAGACGATGGTGCTGCCACCATCTTCTGAAAACCTCCTCAAGCACAAGGCCACGGGCCAGCTGGGTGGTACCCTTTTCAGTAAGCAGGTATATTTTCTTAATCCTCATACATGATTTGATTTTTGTCTGTTTATTGCCGGCTTTGTCTAATGCTTACCAATAGTTCAGAAACACACACACCTATTCTTCCACTTACATCCAGCACTATATGCATCAGTGTCTCATAGATTCATTTTATATATCACTGCTGATGTCTGTTGCTCTTCAATTTTCATATGCAGACTGAAACTGCTAAGCCTTCATTGGTCAAAAGGATTGCAACTGCTGCTGATGAGGCATCTGCAGAGGCTGCCACCAAGTTACTGTCAGCCCCACCTTCTGGATGCTTATATAAGCTCAAGTCCAAGGATCAGCCGGGCCGTAACCATCCAAGGGTTCGGGTATATTTTCTTAAGCCACATATACATGCCATGATTTATGTCTGATATTATCACTGGCTCTGTCTAATGCTTTTTGGAATTCGGAAACACCAAATTAGCATGCTTATATTCATCATACACTAATTTTTCACTGTTCAGTTTGTAACATAGTGTTATGCACTTGCTTGTCAACATTTGCATTGCTCTGAACTATGCACTTTACACAACCTAATTCTTCCACTTACGTTCAGCGCTACGCACCAGTAGTACCTCCCATGTTTCCTTCACCATCCCGATGCCGAGCTTGCGGGAATATGGCGGGCCCATGTACATACCCCGCATATAACACCTCCTATGGCTCTATCTACCTTTCTAGTAGCTCCTTCACAGAGTTACAGGTATGTATTCTCAGTGGTTTAGCATGAATTGGCATATAGTAAAGTCTTGTTTTTAGTCTTCCTGCTTCTTACATTTGTATCAATTTTCACATGCAGACTGTACCTTGTGAACTTCGTCCAATGATTAACCAGATGTGTCCGCATGAAGGATCTTTCACTATGCATGGCAATGGCAAATTGATGAACACCTACACGGTCTATGAGGTGTATGTCTACAAGACGCAGGCCATCACATATTTGTATGGACATGATTGGAGAAAGTTTGCTTTTGACTACGGTCTGAAGAAGGGCGACGAGCTGAGGATCAGAAACTCAAACGGGCAGATATACGTAACTGCTTACAGAGTTGGAGACACTTCCAAATATATAATATGTAACTTTTTTCTACTCATATCTTTTGATAACTGCATTCTGAGCAGTTGTTCTAAACCATTCCCTCTGTTCTAGCTTGCTGGGTTTAACATGATCAAAGCTGCAGATCCCCTGACGGAACAGGAGCGGATGTCACAAAGGGCAACCACACCAGCACCGGCACCGGCTTCCCACTCTCCTGCATCAGCACCGGTTCCTGTACCAGCTCCGTTTACTGCATCTACCCAGCAGTCCCCTACATCAGCATTGGTTCCTGTAGAGGCCCCATATACTACACATGCCCAGCAGGCTCCTGCATCAGCACTGGTTCCTCTAGCTGCACCGTTTACTGCACCTGCCCAACAGTCTCCTGCATCAGCACCGGTTCCTCTAGAGGCACCGTTTACTGCACCTGCCCAGCAGTCTCCTGCATCAGCACCAGCTCGTGTACCAGCCCAGGCTCATGCACCTGCCCCAGCCAGATCACCGAGGTCTCAGCTCATTGCTGTGGCCACCCGTGTGGTGACCAGGACGCATCTGAAGGCTATGTTCGTGAGTATATGACAGCATAACTGCTCTTATCTTGATGTCTTCTCTGCTCAAAGTCTCACATGGTTCAGTGCATTGGTGCCATTGACTAATTTTTGGTGGTATCTCTTGCTTTGAATCAGAAATTGCCTAAAAGTATCTCCAAGGATCTCAATGCTGGCCGAAGGGGCAAGATATCCCTCGTCATGGAGAGTGAAGGTCTCACCGTGGAGGGACGGTACTCTGTCAGTCCCACAGATGGCCGCTTGGCTGTTACTTCCAGGTGGAAAAAGTTCATTGACGGTGCCAAACTTCGCATTGGATCAAAGTTGAAGGTCAAGATCTTTCGATGCCGCTGTGACATGCTGGTCATAAAGTTCGCGGTTGTCTAGTTCTGTTGTCCCATGAGCCCTTAGCAAATGCATTTGTAGTTATACTTATATAAGGTTATCTTATCTGAACTGCTAATTAATTGTATGGGTGGTAAAACTCTGGCAAGCTTTTGCTCTTAGCAAGTATGTATGTATGATCAGCTATTATGATAACTAATGTTTGTGTTCATCTTAATTTGCATTTCCCTTTTAGAAAAAAACTTAATTTCTATTTTGGCTGACCTGTTAGAGAACTATCAGATTGAACCCACAACATGATTCATATAGATTCATTACACTGAGCCACATGTCTTGACCTTGCGATACACTACTTCCATTAATTAGTGCAAGAAGGCTTACCTGAGCTGCCTGAACCATGGCAGATTCGAATCCACCTTATCTATCTAGAAATACAACCTTTGCAGAAAGAGGATTTGCAGTATGGGGAGGCTGACATTGGGGACCCATGAGCCAGCAGCGTCGTCAACGTTTTAAAGGTGGCAGGAGATCGAAAGAAAAAATAAGCCAAAAATCAGTTGGTAAACAAATTCAAGAAAAGAAACATTTACCTTTCTGAGAGGATGACATGCGGGACCCATGAGGCAGCAGCATCCTCAACTATTTCAAGGCGGCAGGGGATCAAAATAAAAAAGGAAATAGCCAGAAATTAATTAGGGTAAAAAATAAATCCATCAAAGGAAACTTTTATTGTTCATAGAGGATGACATGTGGGACCGACTTGCCAGCTGCGTCGTCATCGTTTCAAAGGGGGCAGGGGATCAAAAGAAAAAGACAAATAGCCAGAAATTAGGGAAAAAAATAAATCCAACAAAGAAAACTTTTATTGTTCATAGAGGATGACATGCGGGACCCATGAGCCAGCAGCTTCCTCAACGTTTCAAAGTCGGCATGAGATTGAAAGAAAAAGTCAAGTGACATAATATCAGGAGCCAAAAATAATCCAAGAAAAGAAACTTTATTGTACATAGAGGATGACATGCGGGTCCCATTTTGTAGCAGCGGTCTCAACGCTTCCAAGGCGGCACAGGACCGAAAGAAAAATGAAGTAGCCAGAAATCAGGGTGTGAAAAAAATCCAAGAAAAGAAAGATTTTAATTGGGCTGTATCTGGACATCTGGGCCTTCGAACTATACTGCTGGGCCTTTTGACTCGTACAATTTCAGCCCACTCCAAAACAGGAAAGGTCGGATTTTTCTCAAAAAAAAAAAAAAGGAAAGTCCTATGCTTCGCAAAAACAAAAAACAAGGAGATTCAACATATAAGTTTGTTTATGTAGATATAAAGATTTAATTTATCCGTTTGCAATAGCTCAGAGCGAAATACAACGTTTATTGTCTGCAAAATAAAATATCACATGTTTCTTGTACGGGGAGGCTGACATCGGGGACCCATGAGCCAGCAGCGGAGTCAACGTTTCAAAGGCGGCAGGGGATCGAAAATAAAAAAAGCCAAAAATCAGTTGGTAAAAAAATACAAGAAAAGAAAACATTTATCGTTCTGAGAGGATGACATGCGGGACCCATGAGGCAGCAGCATCCTCAACGTTTCAAAGTCGGCATGAGATCGAAAGAAAAAGGCAAGTGACATAATATCAGGAGCCAAAAATAATCCAAGAAAAGAAACTTTATTGTACATAGAGGATGACATGCGGGTCCCATTTTGTAGCAGCGGTCTCAACGTTTCCAAGGCGGCACAGGACCAAAAGAAAAATGAGGCAGCAGCATTCTCAACAATTCCAAGGCGGCAGGGGATCAAAAGAAAAATAAAGGAAATAGCCAGAAATTAATTAGGGGTCAAAAATAAATCCACCAAAGGAAACTTTTATTGTTCATAGAGGATGACATGTGGGACCGACCTGCCAACAGCGTCCTCATCGTTTCAACGGGGGCAGGGGATCAAAAGAAAAAGGCAAATAGCCAGAAATTAGGGGTAAAAAATAACTCCAAGAAAGGAAACTTTTATTGTTCGTAGAGGATGACATGCGGGACCCATGAGCCAGCAGCTTACTCAACGTTTCAAAGGCGCATGAGATCGAAAGAAAAAGGCAAGTGACCAAATATCAGGAGCCAAAAATAATCCAAGATTTATTGTACATAGAGGATGACATGTGGGTCCCATTTTGCAGCAGCGGTCTCAATGTTTGTAATGCGGCTTGAGATCAAAAGAAAAAGAAAGTAGCTAGTAATTAGGGGGTGAAAAAAATCCAAGAAAAGAAAGTTGATGGACATAGAGGATGACATGCGGGTCCCTTGAACCAACAGCTTACTCAACGTTTCAAAGGGGGCAGGGGATCAAAAGAAAAAGGCAAGCCAAAAATCAGAGGGTGAAAAAAATCCAACAAAGGAAACTTTTATAGCACATAGAGGATGACATGCGGGTCCCATGAGCCAGCAGGTACCTCAACGTTTCAAACGTGGCATGAGATCGAAAGAAAAAGTCAAGTTACCAAATATGAGGTGCCAAAAAACTCCAAGAAAAGAAAGTTTTATAGTACATAGAGGATGACATGCGGGTCCCATTTAGCAGCAGCGGTATCACCGTTTGAGAGGCGGCAGGGGATCGAAAGAAAAAGGCAAGTGAAAAAATATGAGGAGCCAAAAATAATTCAAGAAAAGAAAGTTTTATAGTACATAGAGGATGACATGCGGGTCCCATTTAGCAGCAGCGGTATCACTGTTTGAGAGGCAGCAGGGGATCGAAAGAAAAAGTCAAGTGACCAAATATGAGGTGCCAAAAAAATCCAAGAAAAGAAAGTTTTATAGTACATAGAGGATGACATGCGGGTCCCATTTAGCAGCAGCGGTATCAACGTTTGAGAGGCGCAGGGGATCGAAAGAAAAAGTCAAGTGACCAAATATGAGGAGCCAAAAATAATTCAAGAAAAGAAAGTTTTATAGTACATAGAGGATGACATGGGTCCCATTTAGCAGCAGCGGTATCACCGTTTGAGAGGCGGCAGGGGATCGAAAGAAAAAGGCAAGTGAAAAAATATGAGGAGCCAAAAATAATTCAAGAAAAGAAAGTTTTATAGTACATAGAGGATGACATGCGGGTCCCATTTAGCAGCAGCGGTATCACCGTTTGAGAGGCGGCAGGGGATCGAAAGAAAAAGGTAAGTGACCAAATATGAGGTGCCAAAATAATTCAAGAAAAGAAAGTTTTATAGTACATAGAGGATGACATGCGGGTCCCAAGTAGCAGCAGCGGTATCACCGTTTGAGAGGCGGCAGGGGATCGAAAGAAAAAGGCAAGTGACCAAATTTGAGGTGCCAAAAATAATCCAGAAAAGAAAGTTTTATAGTACATAGAGGATGACATGCGGGTCCCATTTAGCAGCAGCGGTATCACCGTTTGAGAGGCGGCAGGGGATCGAAAGAAAAAGGCAAGTGACCAAATTTGAGGTGCCAAAAAAAACTCCAAGAAAAGAAAGTTGATTGCACATAGAGGATGACATGCGGGTCCCATTTAGCAGCAGCGGTCTCAACGTTTCCAAGGCGGCAAGGGATCAAAAGAAAAAGGAAGTAGCCAGAAATCAGGGGGTCAAAAAAATCCAAGAATAGAAAGAATTTTGGTTCATAGAGGATGACATGCGGGACCCATGATCCTGCATCGTAAACGGCTCGATCGGAGAACGTTGAACGAGATGGCGCGATGTAGAAAAAAAACAATGCCAGAGAGGCTGCCATCTGGGCCCTACATCCCTCGGCGGTGCGGATTTGCGTTGACTCGGCCGGCGAACCCGAGATTTCGAGATGCACCACGTCCCGGGCCACCATACGCCACGTTTTGGCCGCTTTCGTCGGGCTAGGTGGCCTCAAAAACGAGAAAAAAAGTTTTGACATGCACCACGGAGGGACCAAAATCGTCGGCCATGGTACACCAGCAACCACGGCGCGACTTCAACTTCGTCGGCCATGGCAACTTTTCTTGTAGTGGTGGCTGCTCGAACGAGTACGTCACATACATTAGTCGCCTCGGAGACGCCAGTCCAAGGAGAAGAAACGTCGCCTCCTCTACAGAACGTCGGCGCTGCGACTCCTCCGTCAAGCCCCCTTGTCCCTTCACCAAAAAGGGCAAGGGTTGAAACAATCCCGGAGCCTACTCTTTCGAGTAGCTCTTCTAACCCTCTCTTGGATGATGTAAGTTTGTCGATATCTATGTTTCCTCTATTTTGCTTTTTCACGCCTTCACTTTTTTTTATGCCGATGTTTCTCTTGCTTTGTTCTTTTTTGACAGCCTATGATCAAGGACCTTATCCGCATCGGATCCCAATTCATTGGGTACCGTGAATATGCCAGCAAGGCTGAAGGTGACAACCTTTACACTTGCCGTTCTTTCTGACTTTTGCTCCTGTTGTTTGTCGCAGTTTTTGATCTTTCCTCTCCCTTTTTTTTTATTTCAATAGAGAAACTTGCAGAGGCCAATAATCGTGCCGACGCACTTGTTCAAAAACTGGAACAAAGTGAGGCGGCCCGCAAGAAAGCCGAACTTGTTGCTAGCGAAGCCAAAACCGAGGCTGATGAAGCCAAAGCAAAAGTCGCTAGTGTCGAGGAACTGCAGAAAAGACTTGAGGATGTTGAATCTGCTTTAAACGAGCATAAAACTGCCCAAGCTGCTCGTGAAGAGGGGATCCTCAAGCGTCTGAAGTCACAAATTCGACGTACTGAAAGTAATATTATCGATCCCTTCTATTTTTTAGTGGACTTCCTGTTTCTTGTTTGTTGATTGATGTTTTGTTTCCTGCGGCAGCTCAAACGAACCAAGGTTTTGATCTGAAGAATCCCGTCAATGATCCTCTCCTTGACACACTTTCTTATCTGGAGCTTCATGGGTCCGAAATTCGTGAAGGCGTGTCAAATGCTAGTGCAGGATTGTCGACGTTGTTCCCCTACTTCTTCCCGAAGAAAGAGGAGCCCCCGACTTTCCTTGCTCTCGCCAAAAGCTTCAATTCATCAGAAGACCTTGGAATGAAGATGCGCTGGAAAACATGAAGGTTGCTGGCGAAAGCACACAGTTGCCTGGTTGTTTGACAGCCAACAGACTGTTGATTGGATGAAAGTTGGCGACACCGATCAAATAGAGCAATCGAGGTGGAGGTCGCTGATTAAGGCAGCCAAACCCAACACGAAGAAAATCTTGGCATATCTCGGGATCAAGCCATCTTCGACTCCTAGCTCATCAAGGCCGGAGGTCTAGTTTCATATTCTTTTGCTTTGTTTTTAGTTTACCTCCTCCTTTTGGTATTGTCGCTATAGTGCTCCTGGCGATGATTAGGTCTTCTAGAGGTCCTTATTTTGTAATAGACATGTATATATTTATGAGAATGAATGGAAGTCGAACTTTGTCTCAATGATTGATATCGACGTTTTTCTATTTTTCAGTTGATTTTTGACAACTATTCGTCAATTCCTGGTCCTTCCGAAGTTTTTCCTTCGTCTCTTTCGAAGAAGTCTTCTATCCCTGTTAACCTTGTTGATGATTCTTCGAGTAAGGATCTGACAGAGGAATTGAAAGAACTTCGAGTACAACTCCAGTCCGTGAAGAAGCAGTCGCTTATGCTTATGGAGCAATCTCGAGGATCTTCTCAAAGGGAAAAGATTGCACTCCAACAAGCTCAGGATGCCATGACTGAAAAGGACGCCGCTGTTGCTGAGGCTGCTGCAGCTATATCTCGAGAAAATTCTATGCTCCAGCTGCTAACAGATGCTAGCTTGGATATGGCGGGTGATGACCCACAAGTATAGGGGGTGTATCGTAGTACTTTCGATAAATAAGAGTGTCGAACCCAACGAGGAGCAGAAGGTGTTGACAAGCAGTTTCGATGAAGGTTTCACTGTAAATGCTCACAGACAAGTATTCAGGGGGTTTTGATATTGCAGATAAATAAAGTACAAGTAAATAAAATGCGAGAGAAATAATTGCAGCGAGTGGCCCAATCCTTTTTAGCACAAAGGACAAGCCGGTTTGTTTACTTATAATGACCAAACGTTCTGAGGACACATGGGAATTTTAGTCTAGTGCTTTCGCTACATACAGCTGATTAATCTTCATTGTTTTGATAAGTGTTGTGTGGGTGAACCTATGCTAATGCACCGCCCTTCCTAGGACTAATACATACTTGTGATTATACCCCTTGCAAGCATCCGCAACTACAAGAAAGTAATTAAGATAAATCTAACCACAGCCTTAAACTCTGAGATTCTGCGATCCCTCCTGCATCGATATACTAACGGGGGCTTAGGTTTCACTCCGGCAACCCCGCAATTAGCAACCGAATACAAGATGCACTCCCCTAGGCCCATAAATGGTGAAGTGTCGTGTAGTCGACGTTCACACGACACCACTAGAAGAATGACACCACAACTTAAATATCATAACATTGAATATTACTCAACCATAATTCACTACTAGCATTTAGACTTCACCCATGTCCTCAAGAACTAAACGAACTACTCACGAGACATCATATGGAACATAATCAGAGGTGATATGATGATGAATAACAATCTGAACATAAACCTTGGTTCAATGGTTTCACTCAATAGCATCTACAACAAGTATAGAATAACACCGGGAGAGTTTCCCCTATCAAACAATCAAGATTTAACCCGAATTGCTACAGCGATGAGGTGCAGCGGTGGTGATGGCGGTGTAGATGGTGGAGATGATGATGATGATGATGGAGATGATGTCCCGCTCGATGACGATGGCGATGGCGTCGATTTCCCCCTCCGGGAGGGAATTTCCCCGACGGATTCCTGCCCGCCGGAGACTCTTTTCTCTGGGTGCTCTCCCGCCCCGCAGGCGGCTGTAACCCTTCAGGATATCCTCTCAGGCTTAGGTTCGGGATGAAGAGAACGCGAAGAAAGGAGGCGAAAAGGGTCGTGGCCCCCAGAGCATAGGGAAGCGCCAGCCTGGGCCGCGGCTGGCCTATGGTCCCACAGTGGCTCTCTTCTTCCCCTTCTGCTCCCTCCATGTCCTGAAAAATAGGAATTTACGTGAAATTCCCTTCCACAGTTGATCTTCCGAAATATTGCGTTCTGACGGTGCTTTTTCCAGCAGAATCCTGGCTCCGGTGCTTGATCCTCCAATGATGATGAAACATGCAAAATAGATGAAATAACATAAGTATTGTGCCCCAATATGAAATATATCAATGAATAACAACAAATTATGATACAAAATAGTGATGCAAACTGGACGTATCAACTCCCCCCAAGCTTAGACCTCGCTTGTCCCCAAGCGAACTGAGCTCGATAAACGAGACCACATGTTTATGGAGTGAAGAGTCGATAAATAGAATACGGACAAGAAGCATCATATTCATTCACACAAGACATTCTAGTAAACAACTTCCTCATATAACTCATCTCGAAATAAGTAAAGAGAAATCACAAGTAAAGGTGCATAAGAAATCATAGTTGGTGATGGCAAACTTTGTTCTTGGTCAGAGAACTACTAACGGATTGTACTTCTAAGCAAAGCTTTCATATTAGAATTTATAGCTGAGCCTTCATATTTAAGCATGACAATCTCTTCATAATCATTGATAACTTCAAAGTCATATTCATTCAGATAAAATTGGTACTAAACAAGAAAGTATAAAAGACATGATTAACTGAATCATAGCATAAATGATTGGTTCACAACAACTCAATTGCTTGCTTGAGATAGAGGGAAATAGGTTTACTGACTCAACATAAAGCAAAGACAGGCCCTTCACAGAGGGAAGCAGATTAAATCATGTGCTAGAGCTGTTTAAGTTATAGAGCATAAAAGTAAGATTTGAGCGGTGTTTGTTGTTATCAACGAATGGTGGAAGGCACTAAACCCCTTGCCAACCTAACCTTCCAAGAGCGGTCCCAGCGAGGACGGCATCTCTACCAGCAAGGTAGATCATCTTTCTCTTTGTTTACACATGTATTTTAGTTTTATTAAGGACGACACTCCCCCCAACCTTGGCTCAATCCATGGCTAACTCGAATCCTCGGTGCCTTCCAACATCAGATACCATGGTATGTCTATTGCAAAATTGTTGCTGCATCGATAACTCAGATAAACATGTGAAGAGAATTATTAATGAAAGAAGAACAATGGAACCTGCCAAGCCACCTCTTTTGCAATTATTGACATGGATGCCGCTAGTCCATTGGTGAAACCGCCCAACAAGATTGAAAGATGAAACACCACATACTTCTCATGAGCTATAAAACATTGACACAAACAAGGAGTAGTATAGTTTGGAATTATTTAAAGGTAGCACATGGAAGTATTTACTTGAATGGCAGGAAATATACCATGTGTAGGTAGGTATGGTGACACAAATGGCAGATTTGGTCTAAGGTTATGGATGAAGGAGAAGCACCTTCGATACAGGTCTTTGGCTAGCAAGGCTTGATAGCAAGCATAAAGTTGAGGGAAACAAACAACATATACATAGAACAACATGCATCTTTCTTATAAGCACAAGCAATTTTAACTTTAGAATACTAAGCATAGAGATAATAAAGTAGTATATATAAGTGCATTTCTCTCTTTTATTAAACATCAGTGTTGTTATTGACCAATGCTAAGTTTGCCAAAACCAAATAGATTTACTTGATGCTCCCAAAGTGATATCAATACTCATGTCAAGAGTAATCATATAATGGAGATTGCAAACTAAAATAAGGTGTGCAAAAGTAAATGATAAGACTTCTCATTAATATTCCATAACGATAACTCACACACACCAACGGATACATAGATAACTAACTAAGAGAGATACTTCCACATTGCATACTATTTCATATGATAACTTCCCTACTCATGATATGACACTACTTGATAGTAAAAGATAAAGGATGGTGATGTGATACCGCGGCACTCCCCCAAGCTTGGAACAAACCAAGGGGATGCCAATACCGATGATGAATTACTCCTTCTGCGATGGTGGTGATGAATTCCCGACAAGCTTCTCAATAAGCTCCCCGGAGCCCGTCAATTCTGTATATGAGATTGCGAATCATCTCGGAATTGTGCTCGACGTAAGCATGAGTCCGTCCGACGGTGAGTCCCAACTCTGAGTTATTTCACCTCTTCACCCTCAAAATTCCTTCTCTCCCCGGCAGTTGTTAGAGCCATCTATATCCCACCTGCCAGTGCAATGCCTTGGGAGTCCTTCAATTTGATTATTGAAAATTAGATTGTGGAAGGGGCGATGAGTGCCTGATGGAGATGTTTTCGGAGCTAGATAATGACGTGGAACCGCTCCTCCAGTACGAATTCTTGCGCTCTTGTTTGCGCTAAAAGGGTTGTCCACCACCTTGATGCTTGCGATGGTAGCATGCGGGTGTGTGCGCGAATCTTCATCCACCTCTTCTTCATCCTCTTCCTTGACGTCCTTGTCTTCCTTTTCCGCCCAAGATCTCGATCATCTTCTTCCGGAAACCCCTTGCCCTTGTTCTTGGAGACCATGGCGCTTCTAAACTGAAAACAGATTCAGAAAACAGCTCGAAACAAACACGACGAGAAAACGATATTACGGACCTCCTGGGGTCCGGGATTATGTAGCAAATATTTTTACGACAAAAGGAAGGTCTCCAGGCCGAAACGGTCGGAAAGGGCAGAAAATCGAGGCGTTCAGACTGCAGGTCACAAACCGTGCCGCCTATGGTAGCACTGCGTCCTTTCCACCCGTTTCGAACTGTATTTCATATTTTCAAAAACAGCAGAAATAATGTTCGGAAAGGTAAACGCGGACTTTCTATTACCTATACTGTTACCTATTCAAAGTCCAGTTCTGGCGGACCGTCAATTTGTCCTTTGATGAAAGCCTCCGGTGTTTCCACTTGAATAATATCACATCAACATTATAAGAATCACCTGAGATATAATGCTTGAGTCTTTGTCCATTCACCACTTGTGTGGCATTGCCTTGGAGAGAGCTAATTTAATTGCTCCTGAACGATACACCTTCTCAACAACATATGGTCCTTCCCACTTCGAGAGTAATTTCCCTGCAATCTGAGACGAGACCGATACAATAGAACTTGACCTCCAACATTAAATTCTCTTTTGATGATCCATCTATCATGCCACTTCTTAACTTTTTCTTTAAAGAGTTTACCATTTCACAAGCTTCACTTCTCCATTCATCTAGAGAACTTTAATTGCAACAACCTCTGTCACTCTAATTTAGATCTTTATTTAATTTCTAATGTACCAATAAGTTTAGCCCAGTTCTAGAGGTAAATGACAAGCTTTTCCTTAAACCAATTTATAAGGTGACATTCCCATAGAATTTTAAACAGTTCTATAAGCCCATAGTGCTTATTTCAATTTGCTGGGCCAATTCTTTCTAGATTTATTAACTGTCCTTACTCAAGATAGCTTTAATCTCTCTTTTTGACAATTCTACTTGACCACTAGTTTATGGGTGATATGGAGGCAATTCTATGATTAATACCATACTTAGCAAGAGTTTTTCTAAAACCTCCATGAATGAAATGGGAACCTCATCAGCCATAATATATCTAGGTACTCCAAATCTAGGAAATATAATATCTACAAGCATTTTTATAGAGGTCTCACCCTCAGCACTTTTTGTAGGTATAGCTTCTACCCATTTAGTAACATAATCACATAATCAACAGCGACAAGTATATGAGTGTTACCGTCTGAAGAAGGGAAAGGTCCCATGAAGTCTAATCCCCAACAATCGAATGGTTCAATAACAAGAGTATAATTCATAGGCATCTCATTACGGTCTAGAGATATTACTAACTCTTTGACATTCATCACAAGATAAAATAAATTTCCTTGCATCTTTGAAGAGTGTTGGCCAATAAAACCTGATTGTAGAACCTTTTGCGCGGTTCTATCTCCAGCGTGATGTCCTCCATAAACACTTCCATGACATTTACTCAATATCTCTTGTTGTTCATATTCGGGAACACATCTTCACATAATCTCATCCACTCCTTCTTTATATAAGTGTGGGTCATCCCAAAAATAATGCCTCAAGTCATAAAGAATTTCCTCCTTGCTGAGCTTAAAAGGTTGGAGGCAAATACTGAAACAATAAAGTTAGCATAATCGTCATACCAAGGACTCTCTCGCAGCTCACCTTTATTACAGCTAATTGTTCATTTGGAAAACTATCATTAACAGAAATGATCATAAGCAATATTTTAATCTAGACAAATTATCAAGAATAAGGATTATCAGCACCTTCCTATCTATAATATGTAAATCAAATTCTTGCAACAGAAGTACCTATCTAATAAGCCTTGGCTTAGCATCTTTCTTTGTCATAAGGTATCTAATTGGAGCATGATCAGTATGAATTGTAACTTTCGAATCAACAATATAGGGTCTAAACTTACCACAAGCAAAGACTACAGCTAACAATTCTTTTTCAGTTGTAGCATAATTTCTTTTTGAGCAGCATCAAGAGTCTTACTAGCATAATGAATAACATTTAATTTTTTATCTATCCGCTGTCCAAGAACAGCGCTTACCTACAGCAAAATCACTAGCTTCACACATAATTTCAAAAGGTAAATTCCAATCAGAGGTTCGACTACAGGAGCAGCTGTTAACTTTCTTTAGAGTTTCAAAGCTTCCTTACAATCATCATCAAAAACAAAAGGTACATCTTTTTTTTTGAAGAAGATTAGTAAGAGGCTTTGAAATTTTAGAGAAATCTTTAATAAATCTCCTATAAACCCAGCATGACCAAGAACACTACGGAATACCTTTAACATCCCTCGGATAGGCATCTTCTCAATTGCTTCAACTTTAGCTCTATCAACTTCAATACCTCTCTCAGAAATTTTATGTCCCAATACAATTCTTCATTAACCATAAAGTGGCATTTCTCCCAATTAAGAACAAGGTTAGTTTCTTCAAAACTCTGCAAAACTTTATCAAGGTTTCGCAAAAGCAATTATCAAAAGAATTCCCATAGACAGCAAAATCATCCATGAACACCTCTACAATACTTTCGCAAAAACCATGAAAAATAGCAGACATGCATCTTTGAAAGTAGCAGGAGCATTACATAAACCAAAAGGCATACGCCTATAAGCATAAGTTCCATAAGGACAAGTAAAAGTGGTTTTCTGTTGATCTTTAGCTTTAACAGCAATTTGTGAAAACCCAGAATTAAACATCAAGAAAGCAAAAATGAGTATTTTTAGATAACCTCTCTAGCATTTGATCAATAAAGGGTAAAGGGTAATGATCTTTCTTAGTAACTTTATTAACTTTTCGAAAATCAATGCACATTCTATAACCTACAACTATTCTTTGAGGAATAAGCCCAATCATTATCATTAGCACAACAATTATTCCTCCTTTCTTAGGAACGCAATGAACAGGACTAACCCATCTACTATCAGAATAGGATATATAATACCAGCTTCAAGGAGTTTTAATACCTCGTTCCTTACCACTTCCTTCATCTTCGGAATTAGACGACTTTGATGTTCAACAACAGGCTTTGCATCTTCTTCCATATTAATAGCATGTTGGCAAATAGAAGGAGAAATCCCTTTCAAATCATCAAGAGTATAGCCAATAGCTCCTCGGTGTTTCTTCATTATTTTCAATAACCTTTCTTCCTCAATATCTGAAAGCTTAGAACTAATAATAATATGATATATTTTCTTATTATCAATATGAGCATATTTAAGATTATCGGGTAAAGGCTTTAAATCAAAGGATCTTCCTTTGGTGGCTGTGTTGTACCCAAATCTTCCACCGGTAAATCATGCTTGAGAATAGGTTGGCAAAAAAATTTCTCAAGCTCATCTCTCTTTCTTTCCTAAAAGCTTCTCCCTCACTATTCTCCAAATGTTGCTGCAAAGCATTATTAGGAACAAGAACAATAGATGCACACTGCCCCATTTTAAAATCATTACTAGGCAAGTCAACTTTATAAGGAGTTTTGGTAAATTTAGAAAAGTTAAATTCATAAGGTTCACCAGCAAATCTAGTCAAAATTTTCTCCTTCTTACAATCTATAATAGCTCCACAAGTATTTAGAAAAGGTCTACCAAAAATGATAGGACAATGATCACTATCAGCAGAACCAAAAAGTCAGCAGGATATTTAATCTTACCACATAAAACTTCCACATCTCGAATAATACCAATTGGAGAAATAGTTTCTCTATTAGCCAGCTGAATAACCACATCAATATTCAAGTTCACAAGAACCAATTTCGTGCATAATCTCCGTGTAAAGCTCATAAGGTATAGCACTAACACTTGCACCAATATCACATAACCATAATAGCAATGATCACCAATTCTAACAGATAGCATAGGAACACTAACTTGTTTGGATTTATTAGGATGTGAAACAATATTAGAAGCATCTTCACAGAAAATAATATGACCATCCTCCACATTTTCAGTTACAAGATCTTTAACTATAGCAACAGCAGGTTCAATTTTAATTTGTTCTTCAGGTTCTCTTAGGTTTCTTTTCACTTTTATTAACCGCACTAGATATGACAGAGTACTCCTTCATTTTAGCGGGGGAAAGGAGTTTTTTCAATATAAGCTTCAGGAATAACATTATCAATAGTTTCAACCACTACACATTTGTTTACAGGTATAAATCAATTTTATCTTTGTTTCTGTCTATGATACTTATCAAATTCTTCTTATGCAGTTCATAATGAGAGGCAAAGCTTTATAAAGATTTGCAACAACTTAGAATCAAGACCATATGTAGCACTCATATTGCGAAATTCAGTATTCATAAAAGCTTCAATGCATTTATAATCAAGGTTATACCGATTCTCAATCTTTTGTCGTTTCTCCCATCCTTCAAGATATTTTTGATCCGATCAAGAAGGTCTCTTTTAAACTCTTCATTCTTGCGTGTAAATGATCTAGAACAAGAATCCAGCAATGTCTTGTCTTGAAAAGAAACTTGTATAGAAATTATCAATAATAATAATACCCAAGAAGCTCATGAATGGGGCATTTGAGCATTAAAGACTTCAATCTCCCCAAGCTTGTGCAATACTTTCTCCATCATGAGGCCAAATAAATTATATATGCGGTTCCGATCTTGTGAATTTTACTTGGAGGATAAAATTTGAATAAAAATAAAGGCACAATGTCCTCCCAATCAATAGAATCACCATTCTTCAGCAATTTATACCAGTGCGCCGCTTTACCAGACAGCGATATAGTGAATAGTTTCTTCCTAACTTCATTCATACAAATACCTGCACATTTGTATAAACCGCATAATTCATGCAAAAACAATAAATGATCACCAGGATGACAAAGCCTCCATCCCCTCATAGCGGTTATCCATAACACGTTCAATAATTTTCATAGGTACTTTATATATGGTACTACTTCCTCACCTGGCGCTCATCCACTACCGTTGCAGTAGTAATTTCCCAACTAGAAATTGAAGAGAGGATCTCCATAATGATTTATATAGCAGCAGGCAGTAATAAAATCAGCACAAACAGTAAATTTCCCTTACCACCCCGCTTACCAATAGCGCTTTCACTCCCGCAACGGCGCTTTAAAATAGTCTTGATGAATCTCACAAGTATAGTGTGTATCGAGTACTTTCGATAAAGAGTGTCGAACTCCAACGAGGAGCAGGTGTTGACAAGCGCTCATGAAGGTTTCACCGTAAATGCTCACGTACAAGTATTCAAAGGTTTTGATATTGCGTATAAATAAAGTACAAGTAAATAAAATGCGAGAGAAATAATTGCAGCGAGTGGCCCAATCCTTTTAGCACAAAGACAAGCCGGTTTGTTTTACTTATAATGACCAAACATTCCTGAGGACCATGGGATCTTAGTCTAGTGCTTTCGCTACATACAGCTGATTAATCTTCATTGTTTTGATAAGTGTTGTGTGGGTGAACCTATGCTAATGAATCGCCCTTCCTAGGACTAATACATACTTGTGATTATACCCCTGCAAGCATCCGTTAAATCACAAGAAAGAATAAGATAAATCTAACCATGCCCCTTAAACTCGAGATTTCGTTATCCCTCCCGCATCGATATACTAACTGGGGCTTAGGTGTCACTCCGCAACCCCGCAATTAGCAACCGAATACAAGATGCACTCCCTAGGCCCATAAATGGTGAAGTGTCGTGTAGTCGATGTTCACACGACACCACTAGAAGAATGACACCACAACTTAAATATCATAACATTGAATATTACTCAACCATAATTCACTACTAGCATTTAGACTCACCCATGTCCTCAAGAACTAAACGAACTACTCACGAGACATCATATGGAATACAATCAGAGGTGATATAATGATGAATAACAATCTGAACATAAACCTTGGTTCAATGGTTTCACTCAATAGCATCTACAACAAGTATAGAATAAAACCGGGAGAGTTTCCCCTATCAAACAATCAAGATTTAACCCGAATTGTTACAGCGATGACGAGGTGCAGCGGTGGTGATGGCGGTGTAGATGGTGGAGATGATGATGACATGATGGAGATGATGTCCCGCCTCGATGACGATGGCGATGGCGTCGATTTCCCTCCTCGGAGGGAATTTCCCGGCGGATTCCTGCCCGCCGAGAGCTCTTTTCTCTCGGGTGCTCTCCGCCCCGCAGGCGGTCAGGGAATTCTTCTCTGTAACTCCTCGTGGCTTAGGTTTTCGGGACGAAGGAGTACGTCAAGAAAAGGAGGCGAAAGGGCCGTGGGCCCCCTGTAGCATAGGTGGCGCCGGCTGTGCCAAGGGCCGCGCCGCCTCTCTATGGTCCGGTGGGGGCCCACAGCGGGCCCTCTTCTTCCCCTTCTCGGCTCCCTCCGCTATCCTGAAAAATAGGAATTTACGTGAAATTCCCTTCCATTGATCTTTCGAAATATTGCGTTCTCGACGGTGCTTTTTCCATCCCGATTCGCTGCTTGATCCTCCAATGATGATGAAACATGCAAAATAGATGAAATAACATAAGTATTGTGCCCCAATATGAAATATATCAATGAATAACAAGAAAGATGATACAAAATAGTGATGCAAATTGACGTATCACTGTAAGTTTCATTGTCTTTATCTTGCTTCTTCTTTTCCTTGGCCGCTGGCTCTCTTATTACCCACTGACTTGTTTTAAGAAATAATAGGTGCTTTTTTTGACATCAGAATTGAAGATGAACGTGTCGAAGCCCGCTCCAATGTTCTTCTTCGGCTTGCACGTGAACATGGGTCGACTTTTTGGGGCACACCTGAACGGACTCGCCAAATCGTGAGATTTCAAGATCGTGCGTCAAGTTCGCGAATATCTTGACTTCTGTACAAGGACTCTGTCTCTGGTTTATGGTACCATGTTTCCTCGCAATAAGATGCGTCCTGCGTTGATGGACAAATTTCGAGATGCTCCTCGCATCCACGGCTTTGTACGAGCCCAACTAGCGGCTGGCGCAAGGTTTGCGATGATCATGATAAAAATTTGCTACCCGGAGTTAGACGTAGGGCAAATTGTCCCAAAGTGCTTGGAGAAGATGTCAAAGAAGAAAAGAAACTTCGGCAAATATGATGACATTGTTACTTCAAGCACAAGATATGATGGATGAACTTTGATGGATTCCGAATTCTTCGTGAAGGGTAGCTACGCTTGAGCATAGTACTCGCTACTGTAAATAACGCAGCTTAACCATAGACAATATATTGGGAAATCCAAAGACGAACTTATTCCAAAATTTGTATCTTGTGTATACGATCTATATTGTAAAAGTCATTATATTTTTATCGCCAAGCCCCTGGCGTTTTGATTGCGATATTTTTTGTTTATTATAATGCGAGGTTGCCCCAAGGCAAGATAATATACATTGTGTACTATTTTGTGCGGGTGCAAGCTCCCGAGCTTTTTTGTTGGTCACTATTTTGTCGATATCTCTTTTTATTTTTGGCGAGGTATTTTTTACCAAGGCAAGATGCTTCTTTTGCTCATCGACACTGCCCGTATATATATTGTATCATTTAGGGGAGAGTCCCTGTCTTGTTCGAGAAAAAGATATATAATTCCAATATCTTTATTATATTGCAGCACCGTGAGCCCGCCTCATTAAAAACCTTCGCCCACTCGGTGCCCTGAAAAAGAAAAGAGTGCGTCTCGAAACTTGCCCGCGTTTCAGGACATTGTATGTTTACAGAGGAGACTATATTTCGCATCTAAGCGCAAAAACGCCCGAGCCAGTTAATGCCCAGGATTTGCCTCAATCCCTCGTCTTCTTGTCTTTGATTCTGCGGATGCTCCTCCTTCGATTACCTCCGTGACGATGTAGGGTCCAAGCCATGGTGACTGTGTTTCTTCATCGTATTTCATCGTATTCTCGTGACTCTTGGAGAATCGTGCCTATTTTCTATCGGGCAGACTGTTGCGCCATGGACCAGAAAACCCGCGTTTCCGTGTCGCCGTATGGTGTTGTTCGGATACTCCACAATACACTTGCGCCTCCTCGGCCAAGTAATGAGCTTTTTCCGCTGGTCCTAGCAAAGTGCTTGATGCCATTGCAGTATAATGCCATTATTTTCGACTTGGACCGTTGTCCGTGGATAAATGCACGCAAAACTCAATTTGATGTCTACTTCTGCCAGGATGCTTTGAACTCCTTGGACGTGAAATTACTGTGTCTGGGACAATGCTATGAGGAACTCCAAATCTGAAGACAATGCTTTTTACGAACTTAATCGCCAATGCGCCGTCCGGTGAATTTATCGGCTTTGCTTCTATCCACTTTGTAAATTTGTCGACAACAACAAGCATATACCGTAACCTCCTGGCGAGGCTTTGTGTAGTTTTCCCACCATGTCGGGACACCCCATTGAGCAAAAGGCCAAGATAATGGAATTGGCATAAGTTCTGCTGCTGAGAGTGAGGTTTTGCGGCGAATATCTGGCACGCGTCGCAAGTTCTCACTATTTTCTTCGTCTCGATTGCTGTTAACCAATAGAATCGCTCGAAAAACCTTGGCCGCGATAGCCCGGCTGCTTGCGTGGTGCCCGCATATTCCCTCGTGCACATCTTTCAGGATGATTCTTCCTTCTTCGGGTGTAACACATCGTTGTAACACGCCCGAAATACTTCGTTTGTACAGCTCCCCTTTACCATAGTGAAGGCTTTTGATCTCCTGATTATTCGCCTTGCTTCGACTGGATCGTCGGGTATCGTTTTCCTTAAGATATATGATATGTAAGCCTGCATCCATGGAACTTGCACCATCATGACTAGCTCTTGCTCTTCTTCTGCTGTGTCTTTGGTGATACTCGCGGGTCTCTCTCTTCTCCTTCTTTGTTTTTGCCGGGGCTTTGTTGATCTCTCGCTTATCTCTTCCCAAATACGCCTGGAGGAATCGCGTAGACACTGCGACCCGATGTTTGCAAGAACGCCGGCTTCATCGTTGCTCATCCTGCTCATGTGATTTACCTCGCATCCATCGAACAACTTCTCCAGCTCATTGTACACCTCTTTGTATGCTATCATACTTTCGTTGGCTGCATCGCATTGGTTCATGACTTGCTGTGCTACCAATTGTGAGTCGCCGAAAATTTTCAGTCGGGTTGCACCACAAGCTTTCGCCATCTTCATCCCCTGTATGAGAGCTTCATATTCTGCTTCATTGTTAGATGCGTTTGGGAACGTCATCCGCAAAACATATTTCAACTTATCGCCTTCAGGTGATACCAATATCACGCCTGCTCCAACACCTTCCAACCCTTTTGGACCCATCAAAATTCATGGTCCAAGTTCCGATAACCTAAAATCCCGTGGTTTTGTAGCTCTGTCCACTTGCAATGAAACTGCAAGACCTGCGATTTTATTGCTTTTCTTTTTCATACGTGATGTCCCGAGAGAAAGTTCTATTCCCCAAAGGGAGACACGACTCGTAGCTTCTAAGTTGTTTAGTATATTTGGACAAGGGAGCCCTGCTGACCACTATTACTTCCAAAAGCGCCGAAAAATAGTGTCTAATTTTGGTCATTGGAATACTCCATATGCCAGTTTTTGATATTGCGGGTACCGCTGTTTTGAGGGCGACAATACTTTCGCTAATGAAATATACTGGCCTCTGAACTCCATGAAGCTTGCCTTCTTCTTCTCTCGCGACTACTAGGGCCGTGCTGACCACCTGAGGTTGGCTGCAATGTACAAGAGGAGAGGTTCTTTCTCTTTTGGTGCCACTAATATTGGTGGTGTCGAAATTGCTCGCTTGAGGTTCTCGAAGCCTCTATCTGCTTCCTCGTTCCATTGAAATTTTCCCCCTGTTTGATCAATGCATAGAACGGCAGCGCCTTTTCTCCTATCCTGGCGACGAATCTGCTTAAAGCTGTGTTATCACCAGAATTTGACCGAGTCAGAGGTGGGCCGCGATCAAGATGGACGTGAGGAGTGTACGTGGAAGAAATACGTGAATCGGCCTTTTATACCGAATTGGGCTAAAACCCATGTATCTATGACATATTAGATCGCATCTTAGTTTAGAAGTTAGAGTTTTACCCTGCACGGTTTGGTGCACGCTCACATTAGAAAGTCCCTGACTATAAATATGTACCTAGGGTTTATGGAATAAACACAACCAACGTTCAACACAAACCAATCTCGGCGCATCGCCAACCCCCTTCTGCCTCAAGGGTTTCTCCGAACACCATGCCGTTTCATCGCATCTGCGATCTAGGCAAAGACGAGCCTGCCCACGTTGTTCATGCGCTGCTCGTACCGAAGCCTTTTTGATGGCGAGCAACGTAGTTACTATAGATGTGTTAGGGTTAGCATTGTTCTGAGTATCATATGCTGCCGTAGTGCAACCCTTGCGCATCTAGTCGTCCCTGTACCTCATAGGTGTAGGGGCGGCACCCGCTTGATCGTTATTTAGTAGATCTGATCCTTTACGATTGCTCCCTGATTCATCAAGGATTAGTTTAATATCTGCAATAGTTAGGCCTTACAAAGGGTTGGAGGATCCAGCTGCGCATGTAGGGTGTAGTTTGCTGCCCCTAGACAGAATGTTCCGAGGATCAACCTAGTAGGTTGGTTTTTAGGCCTTGTCCAGGGCTGGCTTACGATCACCGGGCGTGAGCGCGAGGCCTAATCGTGAGTAGGATGATCCGATTATGCGGTCAAAACCCCAAATCGTCGTGGATCTCATATGCTTTGCCTTGATCAAGCAGATTCACCATATTCGGCCACCTTGGACGAATCATGGGTGGATCGGCTCCATGACCCGATTCACAGGATAACCTGAGAGCCGATCGAGGCTCGTATTTAACGTGTACGTGTGTGCCCTGCAGGAAACTAAGCGAGGCATCATCCACACCTTCCGACTGTATAGGCCAGGCACGCCTGTAATTTGCATCGGGCCGCGACTGTGAGGCTTTAAGGGTCACGCTCCGAGGGACTGGGCCAGCCGCAGCCCTAGTTGTTCCCGGCCCTACGGTGTGGACCAGTCACTGCCCGCCGGTGGGTTTTCGCAGTCAACACATTCTCTGGCACGCCCGGTGGGACGCATCTTCAACGACACCACTCGCGTCACATCGCAGATGGCGTAAGAAACCCAACACTACGAGGAGCTCTCGCGTAGCTCAAGAAGCAGCATGACGAGGTCAAAGTTTCCTCGGCTTCCACCTAATCGGCCTTTCCACAGACCCGTTCCCATGGCATCGATGGAAGGGTTCTCACCTGGCGCGTTGCTTGATGGAGTGAATCGTCCACCCCGCGTAGGAACGCACCAGGTCGCTGGCGTCAGAGATAAATCATGGTGGCTCTGGCCCGCTGCACCGCCATCTCCGAGAGCCTGGTGAATACGTTGAGCGCTGTCGCTTCGCTGATCCAGAGATCATGAGCCATCGCACTGGCCGTGACCAGCCCCAGGGACTCACCAAGGGGAAGCACTCCAGTCCCGTCCACCGCTGTCGTTCGCGCTGGCAGCCTCGAAGCGCCGAACTCATCGGCCTATGTCGTCACAAGATTGGTGGTGACCCTGACTACCAATTCCTACATGACGCCTAAGGAGATCCCGCACGGATACGCATGCACATACGTGCCAGAGCACCTGGGCACCCTCGAACCAGGTTGCTACAGCAGGGACTTCTGGGGCAACAGGAGGAACGTCGGAGGCAGACCCCGAGAAGCAAACGTGGCTAGCTAAATACGCCACCCCCCGACAAAACTCCCGAGTCCAGCTCCTGCAGTTGGCTCAGAACCAGAAAAACAAGCATGGCTGGTTAAGTACGCCACTCCGACGAATCTTCAGGGTCCGGCACCTGAGCCATCACTGCGGATCAGATTTGTACGATCCTGAAGATCAGTTCGGCATGATGCCGAAAAGGAAGACGATCGGCCTATACCAAGCCGTACTCCAACGAGTACGAATTGATCCCGCCACCACCCAAATGTCGGCTCCCGGACTTCACAAAGTTCAGCGGATCAGATGGTTCTGTAGCTCCATCGAGCATGTGAGCCGATATTTGGCGCAGCTGGGCATGATCTCAGCGTCGACGAGCTGCGCGTGAGGTACTTCTACACAAATCACAGGATCGGCCAAGTTGGTACACGCGCGTCACCGAACTCACCGTACTTGAAGCAATGGAAGAACGTTCCAAGGAGCAATATCACTCAGAGGCGCTCAGAGGCTGGCATTGCCGATCTAGCACAAGTACGACAGAAGCGCGGGGAAACAATGTCAGAATACATCCAGCGCTTCAGGACCGTTAGGAACCGATGCTATTCGGTTCACGTAAGCGAAAAAGAAGCAGACGAGTTGGCGGTGGTGGGTCTATCATCATCGATCAAGGACGTGGCCTCCCAAGCGGACTACCCGTCATTAGCGCACATGGTGCAAAAGCTGTCAGCATATGAACAGCGCCACCCAGATGTCTACCAGGACAAGTTCAAACGTGTGGTTACCATGGTTGACGCAGGCGAAGATGAAGTCGCTACGGGAGAACAAGAGGTCGCAGGAGCTGAGTGGACTCGAGCTGCAGGCCCAAGAACCTGCAAATGGGTGAAGCTACCAGGACCTCCAAAAGGGTTCGACTTCGACGTGACGAAGACCGAGCAGATTTTCGATCTCTTACCGCGGAGAAGCATATAAAGATCCCCGAAGGCCACAAAGTTCCCACGGCGCAAGAGCTGAACGGAAAGCCATGCAAGTGGCATAACACGCTCACCCACACCACTAACGACTCCAGGGTGTGGCGTCAACAGATCCAGATGGCAATAGAAAATGGGCGACTAATTTTTGAATTGAAGATGATTCCGAGGGCCGACACACCCTTCCCCGCGGTCAACATGGTGGAGTTTGCCCACTTTGGAGGGTGCCAGCTCTGATTTCTCAGCCAACATCAGCATGGTAGAGCTTGGACACCGCTCTGAGAAGGACGGGATGAGGACAGCTGCCCTTGTGAGCAAGGAGCGCCGCAGGGCCGCCCATGCGATCGTTCGAAGATGGCAAGCGCTACGCGCGTAGGGGGAAGTTAAGAACATAAGATATCAACGACCCTTCCGACTGCCTCCCTCAGCCAGCACGTGAGTCGGTATGATCAACGCCGGCGACACGGTGACGATGATGAAAGAGGCCGGCTGGCCGGAAACGACAGAAGGCATCGTCGGTATAATCACGATGAGGAGCGGCAGGAGTGCCACGCAGGAGCAAGACGACACGGGCAGACATTGGGACTGCCCCTTCTTCGGACAACACCGCTGGGATTCAGGAATGAGCCGACTACCAACAATCCAACTGCCCATAATGCAACCAGAAAAAGAAGGGAGGCAGCCAACGTACCGTGTTCGAGCGCCCAGGGGCCTCTCCCACCACAAAGCAGACGTGCTGAGAACCCTCGGTTGGAAGATCTCGAGGATTCTGACGAAGACGAGGGGGAAGACGAAGAAGACAGTACCACCGTCCAAGGTGGTGCCCTGATGGTCTCAGCCATTCACAAAAGCGGGTTCAGCGATTGCGCGGTCTCTGGAGAAGCCGAAAGGTTATACTTGCATACGCCGAGGAAGGCACGACCTGATTTAGCTGCGAAAGTCCAGAGGACTCCTCGGATGAAGAGGGACTGCCACAAAGAAAAGAGTGGCGCCTGTTGTGCTGGAAAGCCGATGATGAACATCGGGTCGCACAAACATGGTGCCCGCGTTCGTCCGGCGGGCGGTAGCCTCCACGACACACGATGCACCCGAGGTGGACGACAGCAAGCTTAATTAACGTGATAAAGCCGAGATTGGGCTGGTTTTGTTCACTGCCTGCGAGTAGCAAGACTACGTCGATAAGCAACGTGGCGAGGTTGATCCTTGCGATCGGCTCCTCCGAAATTGATGAAGGATATTACAAAAACCTTCACCGAGCAAGCAACGTTGAGGCCGATTCCAGCAATCGCCGTCAAAATTATCCTCACCATCTATTCTGCCCGGGATCAACGTTTGACCCAACAGTGGGACTACCCGACGAGCCGATACCATCAATTCTCTTGACGGAATCGGCTCGGGGGGCACCTAGGTGGAGGCACACGGCCGATACACAAATCGGCCTAAATTTTTTAAAATTTTCACAGCCGATGCACAGGCATCGACTTTAGAATAGAGAAGTAGCCGATGCGCAGCCATCGACTCAAGAGGAATAGCTGTTACGATCAGAGGGTCAGTCTGGTGCAGATCAGGTCGAGGATGGATCGTATTAGATCCGCCAAAGGAAAGGAGCCGATCTGGCCAGCAGGGCGCTAAGAGCAGACTGAAGAAACTCGGGGGGCAGCTCACCTTGAAGGCTCTCTGCTCTGGGAATCCGATTTATGTGCAAATCGGCTGCCTAGATCCACAGGCTTCAGTACGAATGTGCCAGATGTAGATGTCAGAATGTCGTCCTGACGTCAAGCCTAGGCTTATTCTGCTAATTTACGCGTCCTCGTTTCTTTTTTCGCCTTGGCTAAAGACTCGGGGGGCGACAGGCCTGGTAGATGTTCTATGGAGGAGCCGATTGGGGCACCATCGGCTGATCTCTCGTTGCAACCTTCTTCGCAATATGATGAGCGCTCGCTGGAAAGGATCGCCGGAAACGGTAGCGGGAATTTCAAGGGCTCTTCTGGAGATCCCACAGTATCTACCGGAAAGAAAATCATCAGTTGAAGAAGGGAAGGGCGAATTTTGAAGGACCGATGCGGTGCTATCGGCTCATTACGCATTGGCAAAGAGGACGAATCGGCTCAATTGAACTCAGACGAAATCGGCAAATCAAATTGAGGAAAAGTTCTTCATTAATAGGAGAGATTTCTTACATAGCAGAGCTGATTGCCCTCAAAAGGGGGGTGCATGGCCCCGCTGATTTCCTACTTGATCCTATGCTAAGGGCCCTATCTACGGGCCATTACTGTCTCTCGTCTGCCGTCACATCGCCGCCGCTGCGCTGCTCCCCTGCCGGTTTCTCGCGTCGCTGCTCCAAATGCCGCTCGGCAAGGGGTGACCTTCATTGTCCTCATCCTCCTCGTCGTCGTCGTCGTCAGTCGGGTCACTCGTATCTCCGCTGTGCAATGGCGCTGGCCGGCGGCTCGTTTCTGAAGTTGCTCTGTTGCTGCCCTCCTCCTCTTCCTCCTCCTTCACCTCTTCGGAGGTGGCCATCCCAGGGGAAGCGATCATCCTCGCTTTCCTCCACCGCCCCTCATTGGCGAGGAAGCGGAGATCGCTTTCCCCATCGGTCAGGGACTTGTCGTCGTCCTCTGACCAGATGGAAAAATCATGGCTGGGTTCATTCCCGTGCCCTCGATGGCGCCGGGCGAGTGTTGTCGCGTGACCTCCGCTCGGGTTCCATTCCGGCGCTGCTCGCGGGAAGAGGAGGACTCGATGGGAAAGCCCGATGAGGCGGAGGAAGAAGAGGACAGGGTGGCGCAGGAGGGTTTTTGGGGTGCTAATGCGAAAGAGATGCAGGAATAAACTGTGCGGAGCGGTTAAATAAAGGGGATATAGTGGAAGTTTAATGCCCAAGCGGTTTCCGAGGACGTGGTGCCGAACCGTCAAATCGTGCGAGGGAGGCGAGGAGGCGGGGCATCAAGTGATGAAGGGTGTACCACAATCTGCTGGCCTGGCCACGACGTGACCCGCCGAAGAAAAGTGTAATGATTTCGGAAATGTCATTTCCAAAACCAGGGGGCATGTTATCACCAGAATTTGACCGAGCCAGGAGGCGGGCCGCGATCAAGATGGACGTGAGGAGTGTACATGGAAGAAATACGTGAATCGGCCTTTTATACCAAGTTGGGCTAAACTGCCCATGTATCTGTAATATATTAGATCGCATCTTAGTTTAGAAGTTAGAGTTTTACCCGTACACGGTTTGTTGCACGCATTAGAAAGTCCCCTGACTATAAATATGTACTTAGGGTTTATGGAATAAACAACAACCAACGTTCAACACAAACCAATCTCGGCGCATCGCCAACCCCTTCGTCTCAAGGGTTTCTCCGGTAGGCACTTATGTCGCCTAGATCGCATTCACGATCTAGGCAGCACGGTAGCCTGCTCTACGTTGTTCATGAGCGTTGCTCGTATCGAAGCCTTTTGATGGCGAGCAACGAGTTATCATAGATGTGTTAGGGTTAGCATTGTTCTTAGTATTATATGCTGTCGGTAGTGCAACCTTTGCGCATCTAGCCGTCCCTATACCTCATCATGGGTGCAGGGGCACCCCGCTGGATCGTTATTTAGTAGATCTGATCCGCTACGATTGCCCTTGATTCATCAAGGATTAATTCATCTGCAATAGTTAGGCCTTACAAAGGGTTGAAGGATCCAGTGGCATGTAGGTGTAGTTTGCTGCCCCTAGACAAGACGTTCCGAGGATCAACCTAGTGTTGGTTTTTAGGCCTTGTTCCAGGGCTGGCTTACGATCACTGCGTGAGCGCGAGGCCCACCGTGAGTAGGATGATCCGATTGTGCGGTGAAAACCCCGTCGTGGATCTCACATGCTTTATCTTGATCAAGCAGACCACCATATATTCGGCCACTTTGGACGAATCATGGGTGGATCGGCCCATGACATTCACAGATAACCCGAGCCGATCGAGGCTCGTATTTAACGTGTACGGGTGTGTGCCCTGCAGAAACTAAGCGAGGCATCATCCACACTTTCCTGACCAGGTATAGTCAGGTGGCACGCCTTTGCAATTTGCATCGGCGCGCGATCAGAGGCTTTGCGGGTTGCCGTCGAGGGACCGGTCACCAGCCCTAGTTGTTCCTGCTTCCACGGTGTTGACTACCACTGCCCGCCGGTGGGGTTTGGCGATCAACACAGCCGCGACTCGCCCCGTTAACTGTTGTATCTCTTTCAGCTTTGTTGGCTTTCTCATAGTGACAATGGCTTGTATTTTTTCAGGATTAGCTTCAATCCCCCTTGCCGATACTAAGAGAACCCGAGAAGTTCTCTCGCAGGACCCAAAGAGCACTTTGTCGGGTTCACCTTGATGAATTTGTTGAGGTTGTCGAAGGTTTCTTTCAAGTCTTCGATCAGAGTCGACCCTTTTCTTTGATGTTATTACGGCATCGTCAATGTAGACTTGTACATTTTTTGCAATCTGTGTTGCTAGGCATTTCTGCATCATCCGCTGGATAAGGGTTCTGCTGCTTTTTCGTACTCAAAGGGCATTGTTTTGTAACAAAACACGGCATAAGGTGTGATGTGAATGCTGTCTTGGCTTCATCTTCTTCTTTTTAATCTGATCTTGTTATAACCAGAATATGCGTCCAGAAGGAAAGACGTTTGCATCCCGCTGTGGAGCCGATGATTTGATCGATCCTTGAGGGTGATCTCGGACAATGTTTGTTGAGCACACGTGAAGTCGACGTTATTATGCTAAGGACTATTGTAAAGTTTTTTCTCGGGCACCATCACTGGGTTAGCTACCCATGTGGCTTCAGAGATATTTCTCTCATGAAACCAAAGATCTTTTGAGTTTTATCTATTTCTCATAACATGGCTATACAGGTTCAAAAACGCCGTAGCGGCTGCTTGACTGGTCGTATGAGAGGATCCAAATTGAGGGTGGTTCTCATGAAGTTCCCTGGTACTCTGCATGTCACTGGACAACGCGCTAAGATTTTCCGCTCACGAGGAATTCATTTAGCGCTGCTTTTCCATGCTATACATCCATGTTTATGTAATGGACGCCGTTTTCTTTGGATCTGTTCGGTGGATCTGTACCTCTTTTGAATCCTGGTTGTAAGAAAGTTGGCCTTTTAGAAGATCCTCCTACTCCGCAAGACATCATAATCGTTGAACCTGCTACCAGATACCGCTTTGCATCCCAAAGTTTCGATAGTCGGCGAAAACTTTGTCGACGTATCGTGATAATCGCGAAACTTTGATTGTGATAGGGTCCTTTGGGCCCATGCAACCTCCACAACAGATATGTATAATGCGGCACCGCCATGAACCTAGCATACGCTGGTCGCCCCAACAAAGCGTGATATTGCTGACGGAAATCGCATAAACTTTAACTCCAAATTCTCTTATCCTCAGAAGTTTTCGGTTCAAAACCAACGCCGAGGTTGGGATCTTGCCCAAAGGTAACTTGGCTTTTCTTGTGTGATCCCGTGAAACGTAGTCACTGGTTTCAAGTTTGCCAGGGATATGTTCATCTTCCTCAATGATCCTCGCATACATGAGGGTTTGGTTGGTCACGCCATCTATGAAAACTCGACACGCCTAAACCAGCGACACGCGGGTAAGATGAGTGCTGATTGTCCTGGTCGAGGAACTTGCCGCGGATGGTCTGCGATTGTGAAGTCTGCCCCGACCAATTTAGATACTCGACCGTTGGTGGAGGCATCTTCTCGCCATGAACACTTGTCGCGGTAGATTACTTTCTCGCGCCTGCTTGATGGCCTCGTTTCGAATCATCGAGACCGCACTGCTAGAGTTGGGGTCAACATATGGAGGTGGATGTGGAGCTGCCGCAATTCTAAGCCGGTGTCGATTTTCGTGGAATTGCGGGAGGAGGTGGAAGGTGGATCTCGCTCCCTGGCTCCGAGCTTCGTTATTTGCTTGGGCATTTGGTGAATTCCCGCGTTCGCAACATTGCTCCCAGTTACTTTCGCAGTTTCCTTCCGGAGATGTCCCGACTCCGTCTCTTTCCATTGTTGTCGCAGGTAAAAGTGCATTTGACACGGACTGTTCATCATCCCCTCGGGAGACACGTAAGGTCTTTGAGTCCTTGGTCCACTATTTTGCCCGTTGCCACGAAATCACCTCTATTGTCGCCTTGTTGCTCATTATTCCTTTGATAATCATCTCACTATTTCCTCCAGATTTCCCTTAAACCGCACTCCTATATATGGCCGGGAGCATCGTTGTTGTAGAACCGGCGAGAAAATGCCCTCTATTTTGATAATTTCGACCACGATCCTCTTCTCGCGACCCGTGTCGCTTGTTGTATATTGCGTCTTCTCCATCTCGCCCATTTATTGGCTATCTCCATGAGTGCCGATATGGTCTTAGGGTTAGTTCTCCCTAAGTCCTCGATGAAATCTGCTCGGCGAACTCCTGCCACAAACGCATCTATTGCCCTCTCGTCAGATATATCTTCCGCCGAGTTCTTTATGATGTTCCACCGCTGTATGTATTTCCTCATCGACTCGTCGTGTTTCTGTCGACATGCTCTCCTTCCAATGACGTAGGTTTTTTGCAGGTGGATCGGAAGTTTTTCACGAAGATGTCCTCGAAGTTATCCCAGCTGTCGATGGAACTTGGGGGAGTTTCTTTATCCAAGATCTCGCGGCACCGCTCAAATGAACTTGAATACTCATAGCTGTTGCTCCGGTTCCTCCTACCAGCTTCACCATATCGAGATAATCCACGAGCCGGCCCCTGGATCTTGCAAAGCCGTCGAATCCTCTTGAAATTTCGGGTAACTTTGAACTCCTTTTCGGTACTCGAGTTTTTCGAACTCTTCTCGTAGTGCCACGTGAGCTCACACATGGTCTTCTCGGCAAGCTCTGGTGAGTGCTGACGTTCTCCTCTTTCTTGTCGCGCTCTATCTACCCTTACTTGGTGCTGTCGTGTCTCTTGCTCCACTTGTTCTTGGGGGGTCTAGAACTGCTGTATTGGGTCGTGGACTATTTTGCCCGGGATGTTCTTCGGGAGGCGTTGTTGCAACGCTGTTCCCATAACTCCTACTCCACCCATCGCCATATTGAATAATGGTTCTCCCCGTCCCCAGGAGGTGGTCCGGATTCTAGGATGTAAGCCTGTTGCCATGTAACCTGCTTCTGGGGGTGTTTTGGGGATGATATTTCCCTTTTCATCAATCGTCATGAAGGACATGTCGAGATTTTGAATTAGATTCCCCTTTCTCCTTCGGGTATATTTTGCAGCCGAGATCTTGCTCTCCTTCGAGCCTCTCTGTGACTATCTCCCGAAGTTCCTGAAAGGTGACTTAACTCTGCTCCTCGGCGTCCGCTTGATGCAGAAGCTGCTTCTTCTCCTATTCAGGGATGATGTCTGTTTTTCCAACTCTCTCGCTTACCCGAGCAAGTCTATATTGATATGCTTGTAACTCTTGTACGGTAGCAGTAGTATTCATTGGTTCTGATCCATCCATGGCTCTCGCAGCCTATCCCACGCAGCTTGCAGGAGTTGGACTTTTGCGCGAGTTGAAGATCCAGCATGTTTAGTGCCTAGGCCTGTTCGAGACGGGGCCGGACCGACGTATGGATTTCCTGCAAATCACGAAAAGCTTTCCCGATGTTTGCGGTTCATGTACCCGCCCTCTTCTATTGCACAGATCTGGTGGTACTTTGTGTTTTGATTTGTCAGGGTTGGTGACACCATCATAAAGAGTGGTGAAGACCTTCCCGATGGCTTACAGATTTGTCGTATGAAGTTGAAGTCGTTGACGTTTCGAGTCGCCGTTTATAAAGGAGTCCGGCAGACGACCAAGGATGTGTTGTCAAAGATCTCACGAGCTCGCTGCCTTGCTTTCGACGAAGGCAGTGATGATGAAAACCTCGTCACTCGACTTGGTGTTAGACCGATCGGGCTGAAAATTCCGACGAGATCGGAACTTCGAGACGAGGATCCTTCTTTGTTGACGCTAAATTCGGAATTCTCCGAACGCCATGATGATGGGCTCCTCCAGAGTAGGCACATGCATCCATACGGAAGGGCGGGTGAGGAACAATTGAATAGATCAGTTTTTTCCTTGTTACCTCGATCCATCGCGCTGCTTGCTGTCGACGAGTCGACGATCTTGAACGTGTCATCGAGATCACCTGCAACCCCACCCCACAGACGGCGCCAATTGACAAGCGATTAACTTGTCAATGCCCACAGATTGTAGACTAGGGTTTTGCTAGAAGTAGAGGGCAAGTAGATCTCAAGGTTTAGGCAAAAGTACTCTGTTTAATATGAAAACCAGTTATGTTGACAAGAGATCTCGATCCTTTCTTGTCCCTTGACTCCCTTATATAGGAGGTGGGAGCCGAGGATTTTGTTTTGTACAAGTTGGCGTAGTCCGGGGACTTAAGCCTTAACTCATCCCGCCAGACATAAATAATACTCCTATTACAACTCTAACTTTCCTTAGTATATCTTGGACTAATCTTCTTATTCTTCGGGTAGTGGGCCTCCAGTAAACCCCGGTTATCTTCGGCAGGCTCATTTGGGATGCCTATGTCACCGCTCACATTAAAAGGGTTCCGTCCACCGCGCCCCGCGCCTGCCACGTGGTCGACCATATGTCGCGGGTGGTAAGAGACCGCGATAAAAGGCGGACCTTTATCGCGTCTGTCGCGGCTGGCCGCCCACTACAAAGGGGCTTAATAATTCACGGTGAAAAGGCCCTTCTCCACTAGTGTATCCTTTTTTATTTAAAATAAGATGACAATTAGAGATTAGTGGCATACTTTTTTATAAGGAATATAATAATGATATTAATTTTCATTCCACCAATCTGGATATTGTTTTTGTGCATAGATAGCAAAAGTCATTTAAGTTTGACTATATGCTTTGTTGGAAATCAAATTAATTCAAGATTCAGTTGTAGATAAACAATGACAATTCTTGAGGAGGATCAGATATGATCGGTGCCCGAAACAAAGCATAAATATCATGGTTATTTTGGCATAAGCTCACTGACTGTTGCGTATTCCTAAACTGGAAGCATTAAAATACACCCGATGAAATTGGATTCTGAAGACAACAGAAGTGAACATATATAGGGTTACAAATCAGAATGAACTAATCCACTTTTTATACAAATCAAATCTCACAAAGGTGGCAGAATGCTACATTTAGGGACCTTTCACTACTATACTCATCTTTGTGACAAATTAAAACTAAACCTTTATGCAAGAGCAGGGTTAATCTTTCTTTCTTTGTCATTAGTGCAGTACAGTTTTGGTTTTGAACGTGATGCCACAAATGAGAGCATTGTCGTTAGAGAAGTTCAGGGAAGGACCACATGATGAACTAACATAGATGTTGATCTCGAAGAATTCTATGCAGTTTGCTCTGCCAACCATGTGCAGATTGATCAAAATTAAGCTGGTACCTCAAGAATATCTAAGTTTCAGACAGATGGTGTAGTGATCCAAGCAAATATTGAGCATTTGCAAGAAAACTTGACCTTGTTTAAATTATTGGATTATGCAGCACGAGAGAGCTCAATTCCCGCTGACTTATATGGAAAGGACCATAGAGGATGAAAGGTTTAAAACATCTGTGTGAATAGTTCATCAGATCCACAAGTAAATTGGAGTCGCTTTTTCAGAAAGGAGAAAAAGGACCAACCTGCGGTGATTATAACAACACAATATTTTGTAAGTTCTCAAGTGTCCTCGGCTTAAGAAAAAAAACAGTTCATGGTTAATTCACGTACCAGTGAACGTCTTGATGGTGTTGTGAGCTTCGTCAATAGTACTCATGGGGTAATCCACAGCTTTGGCTTGACTCTGTCCTAAATGACCTAAAGTTGAACAAAGCCACATCAAAAAACAAAAATGATCCATCCCTGCCATGTTATTTGATACAATTTCCAATCCTTAAGAAATAATACAATTTCCACAACATTCAATAGTAGACGACAGAAAAACATGAATTAAAAAAATACAGGGCTCGCATCTACAGGGAAGTAAGAAACTTGTTTCTCGCAACCGACAGTATGGCATGGAAACTGATAGGCATCTAAAATCCACAGTGAGAGCCACCTCAATTGCATCAATATTCATTTATCTTCAGAATTTCAGAAAAGAATAAAAGTTATCGCAGATTGACATGATTTGGCATGCAATGGCCTATCAACCAGAATAATGCAGCACCTAAGATTCCGAAGGACCCAAGTACCACACGGCTATAAATGAATAATTTCAAAGCCGAGGACTAAAAGTTAAAACTGGGGTTTTAATCTACCTTTTGACATGTAAATGTTATATATAATTTTCTTATGTGAAACTCGAGTACTAACAACCAAATATGACAAAACAAACTAAATAGAAGCCGAAAACCTATTGACAAAGTTTGGTGGATCACAACAAGCACGTTTCAGAATTGAGAAACTAAAGTTAGGAGACATCTTACATCACAACATCCCAGAGATCACCACATACCGCATCAAATTCTGCAGCTGCGAGTGTAAACACTGAAATAAGAGATAAAAAAATGGATAATCTTACATTACAAGAGGACACAGCCTGATCATTCAAAGAAAACAGATGACAAAACCTGAAACCTTTCTGTACTATGAATACAAATTGAGATATCCACAAGAGGTTTTTTCCTGTTAAAAAAACCATAACAAAACCAGCCGCAAGGAGCTGAAAATCACTAAACAAGCAATAGTCCAGACATATTTACAACTGTTTAACTAAGCTTACATGCCCTCGATTCCTTAGTTGTACTCAGTTTTCCTCACCCTTAGTTTTTCCTCTGTTTACCCCCAAACGTTTGTCTCAAACCCTACAGAGCAACTCGTACAGCAGTGATTCCCGCTTAGCTGACCGTTCGCCACGTGTGGGGCCGGTCGTGTGGGGCCGCGCTGGTGGTGTGCTCACAGCAGTGGGGCTGGTAGAAAGGGACCGCGTGGGGACAGGACGAGAAGCGTTTGCTTGCACGTGCAGGAGCTTGGTTCTGTCTCTCTCGGCCCAAAATTGGCATTATTAAGTGCACCTTTTTCCCCTCTTTTCCTCTGTCCTTTTCACCAAATTAGTATAAAATCTAGAGAAGCTTGCATTTCTGACTTTCTTCAATTATTTGTGCCTTTTGGCCCTCGTTGTTTGCCCAATATGGCAGCAAACTAGTACTCCCTCGGGTCCATATGTATGTAGTTAAATCTAGCAGCAAATCTCCAGGATAATGTACGACAAATTCACAATCATAGTAAATCAAGAAAACTAAGTACGCCAACAAAATATAGTAGACCAGGGATAGATAATCCCTAGACAATATGGATAGATAATAGGCTGCATACACAGCAGCCAACATAGTAACAGGTTCTTCACAGCACCACCATCATACTAACATAACAACAAGGGATCCCTAGCTAACAACAAAGGGATCCCAACAACAAACTAGGAGGCAGCAACAGCAGCACACGTCCAGGGACTCCGCCTACCCCATCTGGCTCTGCCTCCACTTGTTGCTCTTGCTCCCCTTGGGAGCCTTGGGCTTGAGCGGAGGCATGCGGCCGGCGGAGATCTCCACCCGCTGCAAGCTGCGGAGGTGCATGCCGAGCGCCCCGTGCTTGGCGCGGAAGGAGTGGACGTTCACCGTCGTGCCGACGTTGGGGAAGGTGTTGCTGATGTTCTCAGCATGCGGGACGAGGCAGTTGAAGTCCGTGGCGCCGAGTCTCCTGGTGCAGAAGGGGCACCTGTACACCTCCTTGGCGAAGTAGGAGATGTACTGGCCGACCCGCGCCTCCGCAGACCTCGCGAGTCTTGGACGTCCTCTCTCCTCTCTTCGTCGCCGCCGATCGCCGCTGCCAGACATCTGATCCATATCAAACAGAAACTAGGGAATGAGTTGCAACGATGACTAACGTACATGATAACAAAGTTAAGAAAACAGAGTCAGCCTCAGTTAGAGTGACATGATTATATATCTACAGGGAAGGTGTTAGCGAACTAAAGCTCATGCACACCAGATTTGTACACAGCAATGGTTCGCTGAACCCTCCCTGTAAAAATTTGTGCCCAACCATTCATCATAGGCAAAGAAACAGATTCTAGATCTGAACTAGACCTGAACTGAACCCATTCGAGATTATTTGCAAAATTAAACGGTTGATATCTTTTGGATTAGTGCATAAAATAACCGATTGAGATCCCATGATTACTTGCATAAATTAACCGATTGAGATCCAATATTACTTGCATAAATTAATCGAACAGCCGAACCCCAAATCTTAAAAAAGAAATCAAGAAGTGATCAAAACAAAATGCAATAAAATCGGCGCAAATATTAGCCCAATACTCATCCATCTACAGATCCATCTGCCACCAGCAAAAATAGGGTTCAAAAGGAATGGGGAACAAAAAAGGAAACCCGTAGTTACCTCGCTCCATGGGTCCTCCAGGGAGGTGTCGTAGGGGTTCGGGAGCGGACCTACGGCACGGGGTCGTAGGGCCGACCCATCCCGCCCGGATCTGGACTGCCACCGGCGGTAGCAATGGTCTGGATGTACTGCATGGGCAAGGGCAAGGGGAAGTGAGTAAGGCTGGCTGTCCGTAGAGGGGACTACGTCGAAGAGCGGAGGCGTCAGCGCTTTGAGCCCACCTCGACGATGGGATTGGCATTCGCCTTGTCCATCTCTACGGCGAGGAAGAGGAAGAGGAGAGGGAGAGGGTTTTTTGCTTTGGAGAAGATGATGGGACGGAGAGAGTTGGCGATGCGTGAGCGAGTGAGAGTGACAGAGAGAGAGCGAGGAGGCGTCTATAAAGGCGAGGGGTGGTTAATGCGACCCGCGTCCTACGCGTGCACAGGTGCACGTCTGCACGTCTTGGACTTCTGCAACGCGACACGCGTCCACGATTGCACGTCCCGACTTCTCCACCGCGACCCGCGTCTACGCGTCAACAATTGCACGTGTCCTCGAGTCTAACCCTGGAAATTTAGATATACTCAGTTAGGTATACCCTCGAGTCTTATACTAGCATTTTTTGTGTGCTCAATGTTTCCCTCGAGTGCTAATACCGGCTAGTGCAATATACTCAGTTTTACCCTCAAGTGGCTGGTCAACAGAGAGTCAACAAATGGGATTAACTAGTTAAATGAGTCATTTAATGTGCAAAAAAATCCGAAAAAGAGTGGCACTTACTCATGGAGTCTTTACCACAAATTGCTACTTCTCAAATCATAGATAAATCATAGATAAATCAAGTTTTACCACAAATTGCCACTTCTCAAATCACCTAGTAGCTATGAAGGTGCATGGTTTTCCACAACAAGCCCTTCCCAAAACAGCTTCCCCAAAATCATACTTTGTCTAAATGAGGCCACAATTCTCACACTGATGTATATTGGTATTGCAAATAGTTTGAGGTAGGCCAAGATGGGTTTCATTGTAAAAAACACACATTTTCCATTTTTCAAATCTCAAATTTGAATCCCTTAGTCCGTTTACTACTCACTTGCCCTTGGCTTCTTTGATAAGACTTTGGCTTTATTCTCTCTACAAATTCTCGCAGACGTGCATCATCACCATTGGTCTAGCCCATGTCACGCGATCGCGTCTACGACCGCTGATCGTATGATATAAGGAACGGGCAGGATAACCCCTCTCTCTCACATACACTAGCTTCCACCCTAAGTATGTCAAGGGCGGTTTTCTCAGATTATTTTTCACGCTTAAAAATTATAAAACTATTTTAGGCGCATTTTCACGCAAAAAAATGATAAACCATCAACAATTTGTTGTGCCATTACTTTTCACGCAAAAAAAATGATAAACCATCACCATTTGTTGTTGCCATTACTTTTCACGCAAAAATGATAAACCATCAACAATTTGTTGTAGCCATTACTTTCACGCAAAAAATGATAAACCATCACCGATTTGTTGTTGCCATTACTTTTCACGCAAAAAAATGATAAACCATCAACAATTTGTTGTGGCCATTACTTTTCACGCAAAAAAAATGATAAACCATCACCCATTTGTTGTTGCCATTACTTTTCACGCAAAAAATGATAAACCATCAACAATTTGTTGTAGCTATTACTTTTCACGCAAAAAATGATAAACCATCAACAATTTGTTGTTGCCATTACTTTTCACGCAAAAAAGGATAAACCATCAACAATTTGTTGTAGCCATTACTTTTCACGCAAAAAATGTTGATAAACCATCACCGATTTGTTGTTGCCATTACTTTTCACGCAAAAAAAAATGATAAACCATCACCTAATTTGTTACAAAAGCTGGTTTCAGTGAGACCTAACCAAGTTTGGCATACATGATGCCATACAAGGAATATCTAAAAGGGAAAGTTTCAGAAAATTTGAAATTTAGGGTGAAATGATGCCATACATGATGTCATGCGAGGTTTTGACCTGAAAATCTATTGGGTATTATAAAGGGAACAAAAAGTTCGAAAATGTAAAAACGAAACAATCTATCTATCTATGTATAGAAGCTCAGTTGTATGAAATTTGAGGTTATTTAGAAAAGGTAGAAAAAATCACCTTGATAGAAAAGCTGGTTTCAGCGAGACGAAACCCGCATGCGCTAAGCAAAGTGATTTTTTCAACATCTCCAAATGACCACAAATTTTCCATACATGATGCCATACGTGTAACAACAAGTAACCCTATCTAAAAAGTGTCAAAAGTTTGCCCAACCGTATAGCTCCATCAAAAAGAACCTCACCATGGCGCTAGTATAATTTTTTGGGATAGTTACAAACTTTCGTTACCTAACCTTCAACATGAAACTTGTTTCAAACTCATTTTGGCCTACGAGAAACAAATCCCAACTTGATCGAGCACCACAGCCTCCAAACGATGCCGATGCCGATATCGGCATGGTCAGAACGGCTATGCTCGCCGCCACCGCTAGGTCAACGTCGGGATGCACCCTCAATCCCGTCCCCTCATTCGACCACTGACACAATGCCGCCGAGGCCAATGCCGAACGTACATGCTGATGCCAATGCCGAACATGCATGCACGCCGCTGTGGGCACGGCCACGCCGACCCGCTATGCTGGACGCCACAGACCGCCGCGAGGTCTTCCCCTTCGCCACCACACTCTCCTAGCACCCACCTATACACGCCAGAAAGGAGAGACACTAGTTTTCTCTTACATTGCTCGTGGTTCCGTGTCCGACACGGTCAGTCAAAGTTTTGACGTAGTCTTCGATGTCGTCGACCATTTCTTCTCTCTTCTTTGCATGGTTAAACGCGTCCAGTTCATATCTATCTAATGCGTCCGGTCTCGCCTCATGCAGTTCTGGTTGTGGACGTCGATCTCATCTCCGCACCCCGCATGCCACCTCCACCGTGCCATCGCTGTAGAGCTCCATTTAAAAATCCTACCCGTGTATTGCCCCTTGTATCAGCGCCATGGCCCCACTTGTCATTCGATAATCGAAGCCCCACTGCTCGTTTGGTCAGGGATACAGCGATGTTTACGGTCAAACAAAGATGGATGGTCTGGACGTGTCTTTGCGGGCCTCTTACGGGCCCCCACTTAGTCAGGAAGATAACGGTCAACCCGTCGGGCAACTGGTCGTTACATCGCCATGCGTGATGGTTTCAGACAAAGTTTGATAAAATCGAGAAAAACTAAGGAGCTGGGGAAAACCGGAGTACAACTAAGGAACCGAGGGCACGAAATAGAAATCCCTATTTATAACTGTTTAACTAAGCTTACAAAGTTGACATTATTGGCATGTCGCTTGTTAAGAAGGTGCAGAATAAAGCCCATGTAGAAGCTAGCCGAAATAAGGATCCTATTGCCAAGTTCGCAATTAGTATTTTTTGTTTTTGATATGGTTAAGATTGGTTTATCTTTGTTAAGGGCATTCCATCTATCTGAAGAACTGCCACATGCTATTTGAAGTTAAGCAAAAATTAATAAAAGAAGTTCATTATCATTCCTAGTCTCTTCTCTCCCCCAAAAAAGCACTGCAGCCATGCCATGTCTCGAACATTACAACCATACTAAAGCATGAAATTCCAGTGAAACATCTAACATGGTGGAATGGCAAGATGAACAATAGTGGTGTTAACTTTGGCCAGAAGCTTACGGAAATTATAGTAGCAACATTTCTTCACGATGGAAGTGGCCTGAGGTGAATTTATCAAATGTTAAGTAGCTATTAAGGAGGAGAGATTATCTTTGGCGCTTTTTTCAGCACCATCTCATTGCTATGCAAAATGATCAATCACGTGTCGAGAATAGCCAGAATACGTGTGGTGGGATACCTTTTGAATCTTTTCTATCTCTCCGGAAGATAATTGATCTTCAACTTCTTTGCAAGTGAGACATCTGTCCTATTACTACTTCAAAAGAGATTTTCCTACAAGATAGATAAAATAATACAAATATCATTAAACTTCCATACTTTTGAAAGGACCATTTACAACTCGCCAAACCAATCCAGTTTTCAGCTCATTGTACCGCAAGATGCTTGGCCCCTGTTAACATCTAAGTTAAATTAAACGGATGTTATCTTTATCTCCATGACTCCATGCTAGTCTTTCTAACTCCAGTCTACACAAATGTGATGTTCAAATGAAATGTTAGCGCTATTACAGGTAGAATCATCTCATTTCATATATGCTGCTTAGCGTAAGTTTGAGACTTCAGTAGGCCAAGCTTCACTTTAACACACAATGGGTTTATTTATGGATCATGCTTTTCAAAACAATATGTGTAAGCTGGCTTTTACAGTGATACATACCTGTCCATTCTCTGATTAGAACACCAAGCAGCTAGGCTTTCATAAATTGGAATATGAACTGCTCTAGTGAGTGCACCAAGATTTACATATGAGGCACAAAATAGTACCTTTGGTTCAGTTGTAGGTAAAATATATGTATAGAAAGCAAAGTAGAGTCAGAATAAATAACATCTTCCATTGCGCTGAAGCGAATATCAGCGATGTTGCCCTACAAAATTGACAAACCAAAGTACAAAGCAATATCAAACAGAGAATTGAAAAGTGCATAGTAATACTACTGTCCCTTGCATTTTAGTTCCTTTATCAAACAAACCGATACATGTGCCTGAACAAATGATCACCAGAGAGTGAAACATGTGCCACTAAAAGTTTGTCACACGATCTTAGAAGAGTTCATTTGGTACTGGCGAAACAATAAAGAACATTGGAACTAAAGCTTTGGCCTATCAATTAGGAAATAGAAATATGATGCATTATTAAATAAAACAAAAACCTTTTCCTATTCATACCATACCTGCTCTGTTCCAAACTGGTGCTTGCATTTCTGAACAATTTCTAGGTATCGCATACAGTATACAAACCATAGAAATTTAGCCATACTAAAACCTATGTTGAAATGCAGAGGAAAGCACAATTGTATGTAGTCAAGATTTTGTGTTCTCTTTCCTACAGCTGCTACAAAAGTGCAAATGCCAAAACAAATAGAGCCATTTGAAAAGTACTTTAAGTGTATATGCGATGTGTTCAGATTTTTCAATTTTGACACCACTCAACCCATCCATCCATTTGGTAGCAACCAAATATACACCAAACCTGATGCTGCCTGCCGAATTGAGCTAAGTTCCAGCACAGGAGTTGCACAGGGGAGCACCTAGCGTTAACTGCCCCAACAACAAGGTCCCCAGCTCCAAAAGTGCGCACGCACGCGCGGGCTTCGCAGATCGGAACGCGATTCCTTTCTTGAACAAGCTAGAGACGTAGAGGATCGATGTTGTTTAGGCCTACACGCACGGCCTATAGTTGGGTAGGGGGGAATAGTACTCGGAAGACGATCGAGGGACTAGGTAGGTACCAGAAGGCGCTGACGGAGGGGGAGTCGTTGGTGGAGGCCATGACGGCGAGCGCGACGCCGGCGAAGGCGAACTGCGCGATGCGGAGGCCGAGGCCCCCGGCCGTGCCGTGCATCCCGGGCAGGTCCTTCATGAGCACACCCGTGGGCTGCCCCACCGGATCCGTCGGCGGCGGCGCCTCCACCGGGTGCACCGCCGGCCTGCTCGCGAACATCGCCGACCGAACGGGCTCAGATCCCTTGGTTTTTCCCCGCGGATGAGCGCTCACCTCCTTCTCCCTCGCCGGCGCGGGATGGGTGGGTGGGGCGGAGGATTTCTTGGGTGCTAGGGGGATTTGGGAGAAGGGGATCGCGAGGAGACGAGTCTTGTGTGCGGCTGGCAGAAGGGATAAGATGAGGGAGAAAGCCAAAAGGGCTAAATACCCCCGGCGAAATCGAAACCTGGAGGCCGGCGGTAAGTGCAGCCCGGGTGACCCACCTTGCCTCCCATTACCCCCGGCGTCTATGTTCTCCGGTGGCCAGCGGTAAGGCCCATTACCCCCGGCGCTATTGGGCCGAAATCGCCGGCGGTAATGTGAGGCCCAACGGTGGCCCCGCAGCCCATTTTACCGCCGGCACCTACGTACCGTAATCGCCGGCGGTAATGCATGTACCCCCGGCGACTTCCGTTCAACCTTGCCGGCGGTAGGGTTAGGCGATCCTGGAAGGCCTTACCGCCGGCATCTTCAAGTCGTACTCGCCGGCGGTAAGGAGTGCGGCTATAAGCCTTTTCCTAGTAGTGTACTGCAATCATTGTTCTTGCTGTTTCTCTGCAAACAAACACCATTTTCCACTCGACACGTTTAATCTTTGTTACAGGAAGTCGGTGAGATTGACAACCTCACTGTTACGTTGGGGCAATGTATCTTGATTGTGCTGTGCAGGTTCCACGTTTGGCGCCGGTTTCACCGGTGTTGCGCCGCAATACACTCCTCCACCAACAACCTTCACGTGCTTCTTGGCTCCTACTGATTCGATAACCTTGGTTCATAATCGAGGAAACTTGCTTCTACACGCATCATACCTTCCACTTCGGGTTCCCAACGGACGTCATTAGAGGTGGCTGCTCACAACAAGCAAGTGCACAATAGACGAACAAGGACATAAAAACAAAAACATGCCTCATACATTGGGTCACACGACAGGCAAAGGGACTGTCCGCAAACTAAATCTAGTGTGCAAGGAATATGGCACAGACGAGTAAGTTTGAAGGAAGCACCTTGCATTCCATCGTGCCATATTTGAATCATTGGCCAATAAATAATTGATGCACACGATTGGATAGCACCATTGAAGAAGCAGAAACATGCAAAATAAGGTAACATATGCCTCATATTATGAGGATATATGGAAGATACAAAACAAGATAACATAGGTCTCATAGTATGATAGAATATGGAAGAGATGTTTGATGAGAACCTATGGCATGGTCATGTTCACTCATGCCATAGGTTCTGATCAATCATCTCATCCATAGTATGATCCCTTGATATAATCATCGGCCTAGTTCACTCACAAACAACACAAGTACCAGTTCAAATAGAGGGCATGAAGGTTCAAAATAGAGGTTTACTTAGTTCAAACATTAGCAGAATCTCCCAATAGTGTACATTACAAATGCTACTTAGTTTAACCATTAGCAGAATCTCCTGCATTACATCTATCCGCAGGATCTCCTACAATACATCTACAACACATTCATCACTCATCACAAATAGCCCTGATCTTCTTGAGCTTATCCTTGATTGCAAAATCACTTGGAGCAGATCGTATATGTCATACTCTAACTTTCTCTTTTCATCTTTAAGACCTTATTTTTTGGCCAGCAACGTCTCTCTTTCTGCCTCATATTTCTGTTTCTTAGACCTCATAACTTATGCTTAAGTTCTCTGCACATTCTTCAACCTAGCAACCTCAGCATTCTTCAACTCATCCAGCTCATCTTGCGCTCGGTTTTGAACAAACCAGGACTACTTAGCTTAATATTTGGAACAACAATCACAACATGCAAAACCCCTAGTGATTACAGTAAAATCAGACAGTTTGAGCAATCTGAATCCGATCTACAATGGATCTACCGCGATTGTAACATATACTAATAGATCTAAGGAAATCACAACCATGAACGGCAAGCATTCGACACGAACGACAAACAATTGTCTACTAGAACCAAATCCTAATGGAAACCCTAGCGAATCTAATATGCATGTTGTAACAAATATAGTGGTGAAGCAGGGTGTGTTGTTGCAGAACGACGACGAAGATAAGATGAAGACGGTTCTTACCGCCAGTGTTCAGGTCGAGGATGAACTCGAGGTCGTTCCTGAACTCGAGATGCATGTCCCGCGTGCGGTGCAGGTTGCGGCCAAGGTCGCGGTCGTTGTCGTCGCCGTCTCCTTAGTCGGTCCTGCTCCTCCTCCTTGCGGCGGTGCGGCGGATTATCGACGGTAGAGCAACTGTGCTGGTGATGTGACAGCGTGTTCCCGAAGAGACGCGGGGTTTTCCTCTCCCTTCCCCACGCGTGCAACCGTCTCAAGACAATGGGATAGACTCCACAACAACGACTGGTTTGGCCATTCCTCTCGGGTGGCCTTGCCCGAAGGTGCTTTAATAACCGGATTATGCAACAACACGGAAGAATACAGTTAACCAAATGGGCCATTTTTTGTACCACCCCATGCAAAAAAGATGACCCCAAGCTACAAAAGGCGCCCCAACTGATCTGCTCTAACCCAGATGTTTAGCTAGGAAAGGGTCTATGCTCCTTGACATATGGAACGCACTACAAAACTAATGCCCTCTATTACTCAGAGCCAAAAATATGTAGAAGATTGTAAGATACGCCCTCCACTCCACTAGTACGAGGCTGTGGACGAACCACGTTGCTCGTGCAGATATCGCTTTCCTGTACTTCTTGCCCGGTGTTCGTGCCAACATGCGCTGCGCCCGAACTCAAGATGCTAACTGGCCGTATAGGTCGCTTGGGATTGATTAACTAGCAGTTTACATTTTTTTAGAAAGCAGCCTCAAGTTGAGCCCTGCTTTAACTTAATAAAGCCACAACGGCAACCATCAGAGTCATACAACACATGCACACCGGTGCAACACACCCACACAAACAAGAATCAGGAAGGGGCCTCCGCCCTACCCAACACACAAGATCCGCATAGTTACAAGCAAGAACCACCTGGTAGCCCCAACTACATAGGCGACACATACTACGGGTACAAGGGACACAGAAAGATCACGATGACGGTGGTCCCTCTCGAAACTGTAGCGTGAAGCGCTTTAATCCGGTCTGCCGTCATCTCCAGAACTCCACGATCGCCCCTCCTAGCCACTGGCCTCCACACCTGGATATACATGTACATTTTATATAGAACATCAGCCGGTTGCGAGGGGAATTTGCCCTCAATGGTAAATTTGTTCCTAGTATTCCACAGAGCCCAAAGAAGGGCCGAACAACAAATCCAGAACACGCGCTTAGTTTGCCCCGTCCTCGAATCTAGGAATCTACAGACGACTGCCGCACAAGAGGGGTTCCACGAGCACCCCAACAGTTCCCTAACTGCACTCCACAAGAATCTGGCTAAGACGCAGGTGAAGAAGATGTGGTTTGTGTCTCCCACTCATCACACAAGAACACATATGTTCGTGGATGGGCCACGCCTCGTGGCGGATGTTATCGCCAGACGGAAGGCATTTCCAAGCTCAGCCGCCAAAGAACACCCGGATCTGAGAGGGACGCTCGATCTACCACAACATGGCATAGTGCCCCTCGGGCCCTCTGGCAAAGCTTCTTGTACAGGAGTTGACATAGAACTTCTTCCTGGGATGCCTCCTGCCCGTGATGATGTCCGGGTCCCAGAGGGCTAAGACCCTAATCTCCGTAGCTCGTCCCAACTCCCCAAGTCTGCTTGTCCCAGCGCCCCCACGAAAGGGGAGATCACCCACCTTCCATCAACATTTCGCTTGGGGCGATCGAGCAATCTTATCCACCACCAAGAAGTAACAGTAGGGAAATGCATCCTTGAGGGGCCCCGACCCGTCGCCACCCAATCCCACCGTTAGCCTAGTGGAAGTACCATTTCGACCTGGTCCTTTGCCCCCAAGCAAACTCCATCACCCTTCCATAGAATTCTGCACTGTGAGCCCTTCCCATGCCACAACCAACATGTCTTTCTGCTCGAGGTACTTCGCTTGCTGGACATTCGCCCAGGCCCTGCCACCATGATAGCTTCCAGACCATTTAGCCATCAAGCAAAATGTTCAAGATCCAAGTTCACAATCCCAAGTCCCCAAAGACTTGGGCTTACGAAATCGCGGGCCCCAGCGACCCAATATTTCCTCTTTGTGCCATTAGCTTCCCAGAAGAATCTGGCACGGTGTTTATTGAACACCTAGTGCACCCCTTTTTCTAGCAAGCACACCCCCATGGCGTGCATCGGGAGGTTGGACAAGCAAGCATTGATCAGAATCAGTCTCGCAGCGGAGGACAAGAACTTGCCCATCCACCGGTCAGCCCGCTTCGCAACCTTCAGCCCCAGCGGGTCCCAATCCGAGGCCATCAAGGCTCGATCCCCAATTGGTAACCCTAGGTATGTGAATGGGAAGGTTCCCAATTTACAATTAATGATGTTAGAAATCTTCTGTTGTTCCTCAGGTGAGGTTCCCAAAAGCATCACCTCGCTCTTGTGAAAGTTGATGCGCAGCCCCGACATGCTTTCAATTCAAAACACAAGAGAATGAACTTAAGGTTGATTAGGCCTAAGTCATCGGGTTGGACCATGATGATAGTATCATCCGCATACTGAAGATGTGTCACCCCCCCGGGGGATGAGATGGGGAATCACCCCGGAAATGTGCCCTGCAGCCTTTGCCGCGTCTAGGATAACATCCAAGGCATTTTGACTGTAAAGTCAAAAAGGATTGGTGAGAGGGTATCTCCCTGACGCACCCCTCGCCCATTCCTAAAGAAGTTACCTACTTCACCGTTGATGGCAATGGTCGTCTGCCCCCCTCCCACCGAGACCAGACCCATCGCCCTATGAACCCAACCGGGATCGAAGCCTTTGCGGAGCAGGACCTCCCGAGGAAAGCCCCAGTCCACTCTGTCATAGACCTTTTCAAAATCCAGCTTCAGGAAGACTCCCCGAAGTCTCCTTGCTTTGGTCTCGTGAATGATCTCTTGAAGAGATACAACTCCTTCATGGATAATCCTACCTTTGATGAAGGCAGATTGTGCTCTACTGATCGTGCGGTGCGCTATCGGTGAAAGCCGGATCGCATAAGCCTTCGCGACCTGTGCTAATTGACAAGAACTAGCAGTTTACTTACGGTCGCCCATACGTATACGGCCGTGCTAACTGTGCTAGTGCAGTCGTCACTCACCCCTGCATGATTGCTAAAGACCATTTGTGTGATATGTCACCAGTTAGCAATTTCGGAGTTAGAACTTTTTCCGATAAAGAGTATATATTAATAACGCTAAGATACCCATTACACTTCTGCAACAACGTATTGCCCAAGTGACACTATGGATGCACACAACTAAAAAAAGAATTACAAAAAAAAAATAGTCCCACTACAGTGATTCAATTCTTGAAACAACGGCACTACCACCACCAAGATAGCATCTGAAGTCCAATTCTTCTAAAGCGACGTCTTAAAGAAGGAAACAATGCACAAACACCATTATTGCCCGATCATAGATCTTAGATTTTCACCCTGAATAAAATCTTCGCTCTAAAAACAATAAATGGAAGCCTGCCAAACATATGTTATGGATATTGTCGCCGAAGCTTAGATGGAATAGTGAAACACACGTGTTGGCGCTTATATGCATTAATTTTATTTGTTTTATGTGATGTAAGAGAAGTCATTGTGTGTTGAAATTCTGGTCTATTTTATTTCACAATGAAAATTCGTTTATTTTTGACCTAGAAATTTGTTGCTTGCAAATAGTTGTGGTTATGTATGGCCTGAATATCAAAATAAATGGATCGAGCTCTAAAAAAGTCCATGGCCCATTTACCAGTTTTTGAACAAAATGTCTGAAATTTTAAAAAAGTAAATTGACTGAAATAGACTAAACTTAGGTTGGGGCACATCAACAAAAAAGCCAAAATGGCCAAGACCCAAAAAACAAAATTGCTATAAAAACGTGAAAAAGGCGAAGAAAACAAATGGGCAAAAGGTCATAAAAGGTTGAGGCCTAAAAGACAACCAGATAGTTGGCCCATGTAGACAACTGAAATAAACCGGGTTGACTTTGAATTTCGACGATTTGATTTTATCATAATTTTTCCACGTTAGACTCACCACATAGGATATGATGTGGCATGGCTAGTTCGTCAATGATAATATTGGATCGTCATAAAGGTTTTGGTGATCCAATATCGTCATAGACAATTACGATGATTTCAAGTAAAATGTCATGTCAGTTGATTTCCTCACACTCTGTTTTTTGACAATCCATTCTTTCAAAAAAAAAAAACGTCGTAAATGGTACATAGTGACGATTTAGTAACGAAAATGGAGGTCTCGCAACTGAACATATTTCTTTTAGTGTAGATAGCTGCACTAGTAAGAGTAAGAGGGGTTTCACTTTGTTAACTTGATCACAATGTCATAAGGAGCTTAATCATTTGCAAGATTTGCATATCATTATTCTTGTTGCTTCTTGGTGTTCCTCTTTGTGTTAGGTTCTTAAGCTTGTTCCTAACTTCTCAACAATCCAAATTTCATTGAAAACAGAATTTGTATGTATCTTTTATTGTGTTTCGAGGTTGAAGATTTTATCGGTTCTTCATGTTGGGAGGTTTCACATCTCCCCACTTTAGTATTTATAATATCTTTATTCTTCTTGGGTTTTATAGTCTGTGTTAGATAGATATTTTTTTAGCTATACAAAAAAGCTAAGTTCGCTAAAATCGGAGTTTGAACCCAAAAGTTATCACCATTTTTATATGCAGAATTTTCTATCGGTGGGTAATCTGGTCTCACCGGGCATGCCGCCGGATTCGGATTTTCACATTCCGGTTTACTCACTCTTCACCGAGTCTAGCATCGGAACGTCCGGTCTTCACTGGATTTCACACCGAAGCTTAGTGAAATGTCTATGCAGTAACGTTTGTGTATCTATTAATTCCCATTCCAGCGTGGGAGCTAGTGCACCAGGCTGGAAAGTTGGCGTGGGAATCGATTTGACCATCTCTGGCGCGTACTTTTGCCGGGACTGCTCCTATGGCTATATTTGGTTTCCTATAAAAGAGGCTTCTCCCTCAATAGTTTTTTAGGGTTCACGGGCACGTTTTTTTTTATCACCATTGTTAAACCTCTTATGTTTGATTAATCTCCCCTCTCTCATATGATTCTTGCATCTCTTTGAGGGATTTGAAAGAGATCTACATATACAACCTCTGAAATGCAATGCCCATGTGTGATTTTCGTAATTAATGACACCCCCGCGCTCACCCGATCCCCTTCTCTACCTTGCTCACTCGCCCAGCATGCCGTTTTCCTGTTCGTTTGTCGTGCGTGGTCCTGGGCGTTAGTACCGCGCCCCCAGGATGGTACTACCGGCCCAAGCCGGGATTTGGCCCCCCAGCGGGTAGAAAATATGTTTGCTATTTAAAAGCTTCTTCTCTCTCTTGGACCAGTTCTTCCTCCACACTTGCTCTCCACCATTGTTGAACATTTGAGAGCTTTCTCGTCCTATTTGTTCTTTCTCTCTTATTCCTCCGATAGATTTTGTATCTTTGTTGGAATTTGAGAGAGAAGGACATGAACATCTTTTCGTTGGTGTTCCTGCCATTGTATTTGGTGCATCATTTTGTGTTCTCAACGATGATTCATATAAGTGAAATAAGAAGGTTGTTACTCTTTGGTTCTTGGAACCCTAGAAGGATTTGAGACCTTTGTGGCGATTTTTTGGAGCCTCCAATTAAGTTGTGGATGTGTGCCCCAAGCTTTGTGTAAGGCATGGTTTCTGCCTCGAAGGAAATCCCTTAGTGGAACCGTGACCTAGGCCTTTGTGGCGATGGTCACCGGAGAATAACATGAGGCCTTTGTATGCTTCTCGTGTATGTGTGCTACCGCATCTTGAAATGAGTCATTTGTGACGTTGGTGTGTACCTGCAACTGTCTTCAAGGCAAGGCCTTCTGTGGCGTTCAGAAGTACTAAGCCATCACACCTCCCAACAGAGATTAACACCGGTAAGAGTGTGAGCTTGGGATAAATCATCGTTTTTAGTGTTTCGTGTCTCTATACCCGAGATCTTTACTTATGTGATTTACTTCAGATAGCCTTCGTGTTTTCAGTTATCTGCTATCACATATGTTGAATTTTCTGCTTAGCCGTAAGTTGTTGGCATATAGGTGAACCATAGTATATACGCTTTGGGGCCTGACAAAGTAAACGCTAGTTTTATTTCGCATTTGTTAAGCTCATCTCGTAAAAAATTTAAACCGATTTTCTCCGCTAAGTGAGGGGAACTCTTGGTATCTAGATTTGGAGTTCTTTGTGAATTTCCATTGTTCTTCCTCTCTAATTCCTCCGCTCGCATTTGTTGCTTTGGTGGGATTTGAGGTGAGGGATTTGAACACCTTTTGTGTTCTTGCTTTGCATCCTTGCATAGTATTGATATCTTCTTATTACGATTAGTTTTAGTGAGAGACTGTGAGCTTGTTAATTTCAGGGTGACGTCTCACGGCTTGGAGTGGGTGCTATGGTGACTCACTTCATGGAAGATTGTGTTTAGGCTCAGCCTTCTTTCGTGGATTTGGTGAAGTAGTTGTGAGCTGCTATATCTAGAGGAGGAAATGTAGCCATAAGAAAATGGCTCTGTCTTCATGAGGCTTGGAGAAGAAGGTGAGCCTTCTGAGATTGGAAAAAACTTCATGCTAGTCCGCATCTCTCCGGGCCGTGATGTACCATATTTTGTGCAGACACACGGGAATACATATTTAAAAATGCCCCCGGTTATTTCTATACCCGGTTTACTCGGCATAGTCACCGTGTTTTGAAGTACTTATATCATGCTTTTATCACTATGTTATATATTTCTTGTGCTATCTTGCCCATTCAACTTACATGTTGGAGCACTTTTTATGTTTTATGCACGTAAATAAATGTTGTTATCCTCTTATAAGCCAACCAGGAACTATCTTTAAAACTCTTATTCACCTCCCCTAGGCGAGCATTCTGCCCTACCAATTTAGTGTATGTGGGAAGGGTGCAACTCAAAAAAGGAGGGAAGTACCCCCCCCCCCCCTTCAAGGATTGGGAGTAACCTTAGGTTCAAAGGTTTTGTTAGTTTCACTAAGAACTCATATATTATATTTTGCCATCATGAAAAGTTTTAGGAACCTCTCTCAGCATCCCTTTCTGCTATAACTTGTACCTTTATTTTATTTATTTTAAACTAGGAAATATGCCACTCATGTCATATGACTGACTTTTACTAAATATTATTTTATGGAAAGGTAAATACTATAAAAAAATTGAGAATGTGTTTTTTTGTAATTTCCTAGTGACTAACATGCAGTATCCATAAATCCAGTCACCTAAATTGTTTCTTAGCCAGGTTTCATATTTTATAACAATAAAATATGTAATTCAAACAAATCCACTCGGTGGTCCATTATACTATTATAGCAAAAGTGCTCGTGCGTTGCTACGGATTCTTCATCTGCTTCTTTAGACACGCGAAACAAAGCAACTTTGTTGAGAGGAGAAGAAACACAACAATACAACTCACCCGCTAAATCTGGATGCATTTCACCCTCACCATCTATCAGACAAGCAGAAAATAACTGCATTTGCATGTGCTCGGCAAACATCTGCTCCAAAATGACAAATTCAGATGGTGTATTTCCTTGGATATACCTAATCCAAATGCAGTTTCAATACGGCAGCGTCTGCACAAATTAGCGGCAAATTAGCAGCAACCAGTAGCAAGCAAAAGTTAGCAGCACGCAAGCACAAAGAGAAAAGGACATAGACACACAGCCATCAATCGATCTCCCAGTCTCTCGTTGTTCTCTCTATCTCAGTTCTCCCTATTTCTTCTACGTGCACCAACTCTTGGCAGAGTCCGTCAGCACGAGGTCTGGTCGCCGTTCCTGATCTCCCCATCACCGATCTCCTATTCAAGAATTAGTTCTGGCTGCCCCTCGCCCTCCCTCCTTAAGAAGTAGCACCGGCCGATCTCCCATACCTTCTCCTCTAGCACTTACTTTGGCTGCCTTTGCCGCCGACGCATACGCATACGCAGGTGGATAACTTCGACAATCTATTTCGATTTTAAGCTAGATCATTCCATTTGATGTAAGAGCATGTCGATTGGTCCCATATTTAAAGCCTCGGAGAAGCCGAGAAAATCCCGACTCGAGAACGTACAAACGGGGAGAAATTGGACACTGCGCGCAGGCCGGATTTGCACCCAGCATAGTCACGTTCGCGCGGTGCTGATGCTGATTCGTGACGGAGATTGATTTGCCGGCCGCCGTCCTCACGCCCTTCATCATCGCTTCGGCAAGGTAACCACTTTGGGCCATGGTGTGCTTGGCGTCAAAGTCATGACCGGCCTGCGTACGAAGATTGTGGCGCTGACGCATTGCGTCAGCCCATGGAGATGATGTGTGCGATGGAGGGAGGCGGACTCGTCATGAAGCAGGTTGACTGTCGATCAGCTCAACCTTGTCAGGTATCGCCTCTACGGGCAGTTCCATGCGCTATGCAACCTCTTCGGCCCGGCGTCCCGCCTCGTCAACCTCACGTTGTCGAGCAACTACTGACCGTCGCGGAGGAGCAGCGTGGAAGTATTCTCCCAAGGCGGCACTCCAATCCCAGCCAGCGCGAATCTCGGCGTTGTGCTAGAGCTTAAATTCATTGTGTTCACGCGACTAATACGCTTTGTCGAAACGCTGTAACGCGTGCGCGGTGCGCTAGCTCCGCCTGTCCTGTGCGTTTTATTTACCGCTGATTCTGCCGTCCGGTCCGCGCGACGGTCGTTCATCCTCCTTCTCTCTCCGTTTGTCGTCGGGAGCATGTTCCTGGGGAAGCCGTCGCACAACCGAGGCGACACAACCGACAGCTCGGGAGAGATTCCGCCGAGAGCTATTAATTTGGTGCATCGATTCAGCCGAGAACTATTTCGTGCATCGATTCAGCCGAGAGCTATTTGGGCTGTAAACCTAAATTATCGTATCCCTTTTCTGTTGATTAGGAACAGGACGCCGAGCTCATATACAGACCTAGCTGGGAAGTTCGTAGTTGGATAGGACTCTGTACGTGTTGCGCGGAGGAGTTTTGGAACCGGACTCTGGACGTGCCATGGTGGGCTGCGGGGTGGAGTTTGGGAACCGATTACATAGCTGCTTTTATCGATTGGTTGACAGGTGTTTTAGCGATAAACTGGACGGACGAACGGACAACACAGAAACAGGTACGGACCAAACCACAAACGTTAGCTCCTTTATTATTAGGTATAGATAGACCACTACACAACATTGTTCGAGCTAGGTTTTTTACCGGATGTTCAATACTAGTTGAAGTTTTTTATGTTCTAATTTATCATTTAAGATTGAGAGTTCTAAATATATGATACTCCAAGTAAAACACACCCAAAACAAAACCGAGGCAAAAGAATTGACAGCCCAACTATTTCCCGTGGCAGCGTCAAAATAAAGTGTTGATATGTACTACCCTGACGTCGTCCCTCCATCGGCATACATCGGTTGTTGGGGGAATCTGAGCTATTACAAACTGCATAACTTGTTGTTGAGGGCATCTGTACGAGGGCATTTGTACGAGGAAATATGTATATGGGAACCTGGTAACCTTAGTGCTAAGAGTTTAAGTTGGTACCTGAGCTATGCACAAGACCCAGGTGCGCGGGCGCTGGAAGGTAGCAAATCACTTCCCAAACGTAATAATTTAACTTCATTTAGTCACATATTATGGGGGCAGCCATGATTTCCTTTGGGGAACTCAGGGAAACAAAGGAAAATGAAGAAAATAATACTAAGACATGATTCGTTAGAAGGGAGATAAAAATTTCTTGAAATTGTATTTTAAAAGAAATAGATTAGAGGTAGGAGAATGATTTCCTCCCACGGAGCTCGCTTGATTTTCAGCAACCAATGCAAAATGTTGCAAGAAACACACATGATATCACTTGCATTGTCAAACCGTAGAAAGCAATCATTCGGTGGGTTTCCCAATTTCACAATTGTGTAACAAGGGAGTGGCTGCGTCTCAGGCGACTGATTTTTGGTTATGTCTCAGTCGATCAGTTTGTGTCCACCGTGTAGCATCTAGCCACTAGCCTGATTATGTTGTTTGTCATTTTTTTATTTCCCTTCCTACCGATTTGATGTAGCACAGTGCTCGGCTGACGTGGCCCTTGAAGAGTCCACACAGTCAATCATTACAAAAGTGAAATGAAGCTCTATTTACTTGTTTCTCTCCAAAAAAAATTATGTTTAGCTTGTACGTGTGACTTTGGAAAAGAGAAGATTTCTTTAAAATCGGTTGCGTTTCGTAGGAAAAACTTGGTCGGACTTGCACAATATTTGAGAAATGTGCAACTTGTTTAGTAAATGTTTACTAATTATTTTTAAAAGTGTAACTTGTATCGCAAACTATTTAAAGTTGTGCATGTCTTGATAAATAAGTGTAACCGGTATCAAAACCCTATTGCCGCTTGCATATTTCTTGATAAAAGTTCAAGTAGTTTAAAACCAGTTGCACGTTTTCCGAGAAAAGTGTAACTCATAACGGAAATCGATTGGAGTTGCACATATGTTGACAAAAAGTGTAACTCGTATCAAAACCATGTTGCTACTTGCATTTTTTATTGATGAAAGTGGAACTAGTTCAAGATGGGTTGCACGTTTCTCGAGAAAAGTACAACTCATAGCGGAAACTGGTTGTAGTTGCACATATCTTGATGAAAAGCGCAACTCGTATCAAAACACTATTGCTACTTGCATATTTCTTGATAAAGGTGGAATTAATTCAAGACCGGTGGCATGTTTCTCGAGAAAATATGCAATATGCATTTAGAAAAGTGTAACTCATAGCGGAAACTGGTTGTAGTTGCACATATCTTGATAAAAAGTGTAAGTATGAAACATTCTTTGCTGCTTTCATATTTCTTGATAAAAGTGCAACTAGTTCAAGACCGGTTGCACCTTTCTCAAGAAAAGTGCAACTCATAGCGGAAACCAATTGGAGTTGCATATTTCTTATAAAAATTGCAACTCGTATCAAAAGCCCTTTGCTGCTTTCATATTTCTTGATAAAAGTGCAACTAGTTCAAGACCGGTTGCACCTTTCTCAAGAAAAGTGCAACTCATAGCGGAAACCAATTGGAGTTGCATATTTTATTTTTAGTTCACCTCTGTGAGATCAGAGTAGGTTCTAATATGGGTAAGACCTAGCTAGGCACTTTGAGTTTGCACATTTCTGATGCTAAAAACATCAAAATAAGTAAATGCTACGCTATATCTTGAGAAAAGTGCAACCCGTATCAAAACCTTCTTGCTACTTGAAACCTTTTTGATAAAAGTACAACTTGTTTTGGAGAACAATTGGAGGTGCGCATTTCTTTACAAAAGTGCAACTTGTATCAAAAAAGGTTTGAGTTGCACATTTTTTTAGAAATTGAACTAAACTCAAATGTATCAAAAAGTTTATTGTTACAAAACAAGAACAATATTCTACATATAATAGATAGAAAAATAAATACAAATAACAAATTAAAGAACAAATGGAAATGGCTATAGATAAACTCTTTTATTGAACGCACTCGAAAATCAAACAAAAAGCAGTAGTTATCATGGTGGTTGTTTCTTTTACGTCCCACTCAGCCAAGCTTAATATTAGAAGTAAACAAACGGTCCGGCAGGTCGACTGGGACTTCACAAATTCTCAGTCGCCTGAGGATTAGCAAGTCCGGTGTAACAAAGCCTGCAAAATATTACTTTATATACAGTATTCACAGAAGAATCTTAAGAATCTTAGCGCTCTAGATTGTCGTGATACAATTCTGATCAAGCAACAAGAAGCCGGTGAGTTAGAAAGCAAGTAGTATTAATGATCAAGATTATAGATCCAAGAAATATATATATTCATGCACACTAGTGTATATATGTATGAAAATTCTTTATTTGCATCTAAATGGAGTGACCATTGTATTTTTTTAGAAGGGAATATAGTAATATTAAAAGATACCAATTACATTCAACCTCTCGTAACAACGTCCCATCCTATCAAGTAAAGACGATGCAACACAATCAAAAGAGTAAAGAAAACTAAGAAATAAAAGTTTCGCTACAGCCTTCTAGACCTAGCAACATCAATACAACCACCACCGTGACAACACTCACACAGACTCCTGTGCTTTACGCTCCAAGAAGAGAACAAAGGCACTGTCGTCTGTCGCGCCTTCGACCAAAGGTCTTAGACATCCAAGATAGTCTCCACTTTAAACAAATGCCCAACAAAAACATTGCCAGTACAACCAAGCACAGGCCAGACTTTGATTTTCACCGTAGAGGTAAAGACTCCCGAACTTCCCCGTGTTGCCGCCCCACACATAACACGCCAAAGCTCCGAACACCGCTGATCCCCGCATCACGGAGACTCGAACTCTCGTAGCTAATTCAATCCGGCCTTCATGATATTCCTTCTCGACTTCACCAGGACCAAAAGCTGTACCTGGCTGCCAATTAGCTGTAATAGAGCTGCTACCGCTCCCTCCTAACCAAAACGGTCTGATTAAAAACATGGGTGCGCGCGACCGAATACCACCCGAAACAAACTCCAGGCAAAAGATGCACTGCTCCATTCGCTACCGGAGCTTTCCGGAACTCATCTCTCCAGCCATATCAAAGGCAAACTGACCTCCGAAAGATCTTCATCTTCGCACGCGAGGAACCCGAGATCGCCACTAAAAACAAACACTACTAGGAAAGGCCACCGCACAAAGGGAAAAGGCTTGGCCGCACTTTCGTATTCGGGCGGCGATCACTCCGCCGGTGGTAATGGCCTACCGCCGGCGTCCTGAAATCGCCGGGGGTAACCGAGCTTACCACCGGCGCCCCCATCCAATCCGCCAGGGGTAATACTTACCGCCGATACTTTCCAATCCGCCGGGGGTAACATTAAGCAGGAGCAAAAAAAAATGCTCGAATTACACAGAATATGCAGAATATACACAATATATACAAGAATATACACAAAAACTAGGTGTACCCACTAGACGCATTTTCAATTGTTTGAATATACACAAGAATATACAAGAATCCTCAATACAAGAATATAGACCAAGAATATTGTCACATGGAACAACCGAGACGGTCATGGCTAGTATCGCATACCAGCCACCGACCACGCCCCCAACGCAGGCATATATTGCAGCGGCTGGTCACCGGAGTCAACGCCGTCTGCTGACGCCACCTGTGAAAGGTCCTTGATCTTGAACGGCACGTCTCTCAGGTTGAAGGTCCAGACGCTGTCGCAGTACCTGTAGGTGCGCAGATTGCCCTGCCAAGACAAGAGAAAGTTCATCATGTAAATGCATTCAAGTGTGGATGGAAAGATGATTACAGATTGCAGATTGCAGTGTATGATATCATCAAATTACAGCAAGAAGCATATGGTATATCTGCCTAGTGGTAGCCTTCATGGAAGGTAAGCATGGTAAATCTGCCTAGTGTTCCTACAATAATATGCCAAGTAGTACTAGTGAATACTTTATTATAAGTAGTGCAATTTTCCTAAGTAAAATATGGATGCATAGAATTGAGCCTTGGAAATGAATTGTAGTGCAATACCAAAACCAAGATGGAAATGAAATGACATCTAATTCAATTATGGTGTTTGGATGTGCATGATATTTGTTGTTAGAATCAAATGGTGTCACACAATTCTAATTCCTGTTTGGATGTATAAGCCGTGGAATTGGATGTTTTTTTGTTAAGTTTGAACAATATAAGTTGTGCACAAATTTGGAAAATAGTATGTATATGTAAAATCCTTTCTCTTCTCTGCAGCTACACACATCTGTAAAATAACAGGTCACTTTTTAGATCACCCAGGCACAAACAGCATGTACAAGCTACATTTAGTACATGGATCGCTTCAGAAAGTCAAATAAAATCCTTTCTCTTTTCTCCCAGCTAGCCTGCTGTACCAAATCGAGTGCTATACTGCTATACCTAAAGCCTGGTGTAGTATAGGCCTCGTAAAATTGCAGAGAAGCAGAAGAATCAACGGGATATGCTAGCGGCCACGCCTGGCCGTGACCCTGACCTTGACGGTGCCCGTCGTGGATCCCTCCCCAAGCTAGCTCGGGGCCTCCGGCCAGTCCCCCGTGCTAGCGACCATGGCGGCCGCGACCCCGACCTGACGGCGCATTGGTTTATCTTGAGCTTCCATGGACGTGACCACCCAAGCTCGCGCCGCCCCGTCGTGTCTCCCTGCCGACGGGACCCCGGACCGCCACCCCAATCGCCGCCGCTTCCTCTACAGCCGCCGTTCCCCATCACATTGTTTCAACTAGGATTTGGGGCGCGGTCTTGGAGGGGCGAAGCAGGGCTGGGTAGGAGACAGGGAGAGGACGGCCGCGAACAGGAGAGGAGGGCCGGGTAGGGCACAAGGAGAGGAGCGCGGGGACGAGCTCACCACTGCCGGCGGCGGCGATTGGTTTCAGGTCGCGTCGCGGGTGTCGAGCAGGAGAGAGCGTCGCGGGACAGGAACGAAGCGGTACAAGGTCGCGGAGGAGCGATTCTGCGGGAATACGGAGGTCTCACCCTCCGAATTGACCCAGCGCTAAAAACACTGTTACGAACCCTACGCCAGGACCTAGCCGACGCCAACGCCGCAAAGCATTGGAAGAGCACCTGAGGTTCTGCCCTGTCGATGAAGCTCGAGAGCTGCGCAGGTCCAAGCGCGAGCGTCGTCAGAATGACCGATTTAATGGCCCGGATTGGACCACCTGATCCGACGGTGGGCTTTGAAGGCGTGAAGAAGCAGCGTTGGTAGTTGGAGGCCGTCGTGGGCCCCGCTGTCGCCCCCGAGATCCAAGATATAAGCCCTTGCCTGTCTTCTTTGTTCGCTGCTGTTGAGCCAACTGTAAACTGACGAACTCTGTTTCCCTTCCTCTGCTTTGCTCCCTACCCCGAATTCCTCTATCTCCCAGTCTAAATTGCTTGAATCTGGTTCTATCCCTGAATATCTGAGGTGTATATCAAATAATATAGTCGTGTGGAAGAGGGTAGATAACATTTGGTATCAGATTCCAGAGTTTTAGTGAGTTCGTCTCTCCGATCTAGTTCGTGATCTCCACGGGGATCCCTAGTTGCGGGCGCGGATCTACTGATTCGCACAACGGCTGACGGGTGGGGGCCGCGGCCACGTCGGCTGCTGGCGTGGCGAAGCTTGTTGTTGCGCACGGAAGGTGTTCGACGGGGGCGCGCGCGGGGCGGTGACCACCGCGGCACAGCATGGATGCGCGCCGGCGTCTCGTGGCGTTCCAGGAGGCGATGATGAGCGTCGGGGAAGCGCAACAACGCATGGCGTCGGAGATGCAAAGCTTGAAGACGGTGTTTCAAGAATTCAAACCGGAGATCCTATCGATCAAAGGGGTCGTGGATACCATGGGGCCTGAGATGGCCGAGATCAAGGCGAATCTTGAACAGTGGAAGCCGGAAATGGAGTCCAAGGTGGGCGATCTCGGTGCCGCAGTAAAGGATCTGCGTCGCCAAGTGGATCAGATAGCTCGTGGAGTGGGACTGAGCGCGCTGGGTCCTCCTCCGGTTGCTGCTCCTCCGCCGACAGGTTTCTCTCTGCCAGGCGCGTTGCCCGACGAGGCACACTCCGGGCCTAGTGGCCACCGCGTCATCAACATTCCCCGGGGCGAGGGTTCGAAAGAGCTCGCTCTTTCGTTTCCTTCCCCGGTCGCAGGTCAGCATGCTTCACCAGATTTATTGTCTCCTGACATGTCGCATATGGTTAAGCATAGCAATGGCAATCCACCACCGCAGGCTGAATTTCCTAAGTTTGATGGTCTTAACCCAAAGCTTTGGAGAAAATCTTGTGAAAAATACTTCAAGGTTTACAGTGTCAGCCCTGAATTTTGGGTTGAACATGCTACAATGCATTTTGTAGGGAATGCAGCTTTGTGGTTTCAAAGTGCGGAGGGTAAATTGGGGGAAATTACTTGGGAAAAGTTATGTGATACCCTCACTACACGTTTTGATAGAGGGCAGTATCAGTTATTGTATAGGCAAGTGTTCAAAATTAGACAGGATAATTCAGTGACTGAGTACATTGAGAGATTTGACACCTTAATGCATCACATGTTAGCCTATAAACCTGATTTAGATCCAGACTTTTTCACTGCACGTTTCATAGATGGTCTACAGAGTGCACTTAGAGCTACTGTTTTAATTCAAATGCCACAAGACCTGGAAACTGCTGTTTCTCTGGCTCTATTGCAGGAGGAGATTGGAGAGGATGTGGATGCCACACCTCAATTCTCTAAAGTGGGGTCTTCTTCTTCTTATCGCTCCACCTCTAAAGCGATACCAGCTGCACCTATTACACATGTGCCACGCTCCAGACAAGGGCAGCAAGCTGATGACAGAAGAGGTACTGACTCAGCTAGAGCTTTCGATGGTTCCCAGAAGTTGTCCGCACTCAAAGCTTATCGCAGAGCTATGAACCTGTGTTTTAAGTGTGGCGACAAGTATAGTGCTACCCATAAGTGTGCTCAGACTGTGCAACTTCATGTCGTGGAAGAGTTACTGGAGTTACTGGAAGGTAACGAAAGCCCTGAATCATTCACTACTGCGGTAGATGCTGAGGAACAAGCTGACCAGGAACTGCTATCCTTGTCACAACAAGCCTTATCTGGAACAGAAAACAACTCTTGTTTTCGGCTGCATGGTCTTATCCAAGATACTGAAGTGTTAATCCTAATTGATTCTGGTTCCTCTGGCAACTTCATTAGTTCTCTTTTGGCTGACAAGTTATCTGGTGTTGTCAAGCTGCAAAATGTTGTCAGAGTAAAAATTGCTAATGGGGAAATATTACAAGGGAATGAAGCTTTACCTCAATGTCAGTGGAGTTGTCAAGGGGCGAAGTTTGTGACTGACATGAAAGTTATACCGTTACAGTGTTATGATGTTATCTTGGGTATGGACTGGCTTAAATCCAATAGCCCTATGAATGTGGATTGGGATGAAAAGTGGATGGAAGTAAATCAAGAAGGCCACAAAACTATTCTAATGTATCAGCAAGACTCTATTTATTATATGGTTCAGCTATACTTCACAGTAGACAAGGATACACAGAAAACTGTGCCACACATTGTGTCAATGGTGCTCAACTCCTTTGAAGATGTGTTTGCTGAACCAACTGGGCTTCCTCCGCACAGAAGAGCAGATCATACCATACCACTCATGCCAGGGGCTAGTCCTGTCAACCTACGGCCTTACAGATATAGTCCTATGCAGAAGAATGAGATAGAGAAGCAAATAAGAGAACTAATAGCGCAAGGAGTCATTCAACCTAGTGCTAGTCCGTTTGCCTCCCCAGTTTTGCTAGTGGGGAAGAAAGACCTGACATGGAGATTGGTTCAGGATTTCAGGCAATTGAATTCCATCACAGTTAAAAACAAATATCCATTGCCCATCATTGATGAGTTACTGGATGAGTTGGCTGGAGCTAAATGGTTCACTAGTTTGGATTTAAGGTCGGGCTACCACCAGATTAGGATGGCTGAGGAAGATGTGCACAAAACAGCCTTTCAAACCCATCATGGACACTTCGAGTACAAAGTTATGCCATATGGCTTAACTGGTGCTCCTGCCACATTTCAAGGACTAATGAATGCTATCTTAGAACCTGGGTTGAGGAAATATATTCTAGTGTTCATAGATGATATCCTCATTTACAGTCCAACACTCGAATTGCATATTCAGCACTTGGAGTCAGTTTTCTCTATTCTTGCAAGCAATCAACTCAAGGTGAAGAAAAGCAAATGTCATTTTGCTCAACAGGAATTATCTTATCTTGGCCACATTATTGGTGCTGCTGGTGTTACGGCTGATCCCAGCAAAGTGGCTCCCATAGTGAAATGGCAAGCACCCGCAAATGTCAAGCAATTGCGTAGTTTCCGGGGATGACAGGATATTATCGCAAATTCATCAAGGGGTATGGTGTCATCAGTAAAAACCTAACCGAATTGTTCAAGAAGGGAGTGCCTTATATCTGGAACACGGAAAGAGAGGAGTCGTTTCAAGCCCTCAAACTGGCGCTCAGTTCAACACCAGTGTTAGCGTTGCCTGATTTCACTCAAACCTTTGTCATTGAAACAGATGCTTGCAGCAGAGGCATTGGAGCTGTTCTTATGCAAGAAGGACACCCACTGGCATTTTTAAGCAAAGCTTTGGGACCGAGGCAGCGTGCTTTGTCAACTTATGAAAAAGAATGTTTAGCCATTTTATTGGCCGTGGATAAGTGGAGACCATACCTACAACATGGAGAATTCCTTATCAAAACTGATCAGAGAAGTTTGGTGAACCTCACTGATCAACGTCTATCAACGCCATGGCAACACAAAGCGTTGACTAAGCTGCTAGGCTTGCAATTCAAGATAGTTTACAACAAAGGTCTGGATAATAGGGTGGCGGATGCTTTGTCAAGGAACCCTAATTTACAAAATCATCATCTTATGACAATGGTGCAAAGTAAACCCATTTGGCTGGAGTCAGTGGCCAATGGTTACTTGAATGATGAGCAGGCAATCAAGCTGCTTAGTAAATTGACTGTGACACAAGCATTTGGAGGTTTTACCTTCAAAGATGGCATTATCCGTTTCAAAGGGAGAGTTTGGGTTGGTAATAATGCCCAGATTCAACATAAGATTCTGCAAGCTTTACATGATGGTGCAATGGGGGGTCACTCTGGTTTCTTGGTCACTTATCATCGGATCAAGAAAATCTTTGCTTGGCCCGGATTAAAGAAAACTGTCAAGGAATGGGTTGACAGATGCGACATTTGCAAAAGAGCTAAACCTGAGAGAGTCGCTTATCCTGGCTTATTACAACCTTTAAAGGTACCAGGTGGAGCTTGGGAAGTGATTTCCATGGATTTTGTTGATGGGTTACCCAAGTCTGGAGGTTTTAATTGTATCATGGTCGTAGTGGATAAGTTTTCAAGGTATGCACACTTTGTTCCTCTGGCTCATCCATATACGGCTCACTCTGTGGCATTGGCCTTTATGAGAGACATCCACAAGTTGCATTCCATGCCTCTGGCTATTGTGTCTGATAGGGACCCAATTTTCACTAGCAAAGTATGGCAAGAACTGTTTCGGTTGGCAGACACACAGCTGTGTATGAGTACGGCACACCACCCAGAAACCGACGGGCAAACCGAGAGAGTTAATCAGTGCATGGAGGGGTACTTAAGGTGCTTCGTGCATTCCTGTCAGTCAAAGTGGATCCAGTGGCTGCCCTTGGCTGAATTTTGGTACAATACAAGCTTTCACTCAAGCCTACAGAAAAGTCCATTTGAAGTTTTATATGGTCATCCTCCCAGATTCTTTGGCGTGGAAGGTTTTGATTCATGTTCAATACCAGACCTGGAGGAATGGTTGCGAGAGCGCCAACTTATGACCAAACTTCTGAAAATGCACCTGGAGCGTGTCCGGCTCCGCATGAAACATCAAGCGGACAAAGGGAGGACGGAACGTCACTTCCAAGTTGGCGACTGGGTGTATCTCAAACTACAGCCCTATCTGCAATCTTCAGTAGAACGCCGAGCAAACCACAAACTCGCATTTCAATTCTTTGGCCCTTTTCAAATTGAGCAGAAAATCGGTTCAGTAGCATACAAGTTGATATTGCCTGATCGCAGCATGATACACCCTGTGTTCCACGTTTCCTTGCTCAAGAAATCTTTGCCCAAGGAGCAATTGGCAGAAGCAACACTGCCTTCCGAACCTCCTGCTATTCAAGTGCCAGAACGGGTGTTGTCGCGACGCCGACGCTTACTAGGCAACAATTCTATTCAGGAGGTCCAGGTGGTTTGGTCAGGTATGCCTGACAATTGGTCTACCTGGGAAAACTTGCAGGAACTCAAACGGCGATTCCCTGACGCACCTGCTTGGGGGCAAGCAGGTATTCAAGAAGAGGGGGATGTTACGAACCCTACGCCAGGACCTAGCCGACGCCAACGCCGCAAAGCATTGGAAGAGCACCTGAGGTTCTGCCCTGTCGATGAAGCTCGAGAGCTGCGCAGGTCCAAGCGCGAGCGTCGTCAGAATGACCGATTTAATGGCCCGGATTGGACCACCTGATCCGACGGTGGGCTTTGAAGGCGTGAAGAAGCAGCGTTGGTAGTTGGAGGCCGTCGTGGGCCCCGCTGTCGCCCCCGAGATCCAAGATATAAGCCCTTGCCTGTCTTCTTTGTTCGCTGCTGTTGAGCCAACTGTAAACTGACGAACTCTGTTTCCCTTCCTCTGCTTTGCTCCCTACCCCGAATTCCTCTATCTCCCAGTCTAAATTGCTTGAATCTGGTTCTATCCCTGAATATCTGAGGTGTATATCAAATAATATAGTCGTGTGGAAGAGGGTAGATAACAAACACCTCCGCGGGTGCGGGTTGGAATTGACCTCCAATTTCAAGACGGAGATTCCACACGCATCCAAACGATGGAATTGAAGGCTTAAATTCCAATTCCCCAATTTCTGGTCTAATTCAGTGCATCCAAACACAGTGTAAGTAAAATATATCAAATAATATAAATACAATGATTTTCGTTCATCAAGGTATCTAATTTAGTTGATCCTAAAGTTTCAGCACATCATATTAGAGCCAAATGTGGAAACCATATACAATAGAATAAGAAGGAACTTATCAAGCTACTTGTATGTAGAAAAATGGGAGAACATACATAACGGTTTTCCATTTGAAATCTGCGAAGATCAATCATGTATTTACTATATAAGCAGATACTTGAGAGTTCAGAACTTCAGATTAATCACCTTCAAGAGCTTGGCAGCAGGAGCTTTGTTCTCACTGTAATGTATAAGTTCAAGGATTCGACTTTGTAGACCTAGATAATATTTCAGCTGTAATAAGCAAGAAAAAAGGAAAGCAAATGGTCAAGACATACGCTTTTAAAGCGGAAACATTGCAATTCAAACAGTATAACATGTGTCTACAGGGGTAAAACAGAGCTACACAGTGAATACTTCTTTTAGACTCAATCTCACTAAATTGAATTAATACTGAAAGATATGGTCATAGATCGTAGTTATACCTTACTCGCTGGACAGTAGCACATAGCTAATATCTCAGAAATCAACACCAATTGCCTATCTACGTTGGTGACATTCTCTGCACTCAGTCCATGCTTAAGTTCTGCATTTGGTTGTGTAGTATCTGAATGAATGGATAACTTATTGATAGCTTGAAATAACATGCAAATAAAAACAGAAGTCAAATTATGAACTACAAAATCAAAATATATGTTTTGTTCAGAGAGAGAAATTAATAGATTAGTATTCTTACTCTAGCAGAAGAGTAGAGTGGTAAAATCAATTACCAAGCAGAGAACAACTAAAAATGAAGTAGCAGGATAATGCAGTGCTATTTAAAGCATCGGCTAACATAATCACCAATCATGGCATTAGCCCCAGTACTGCAATCGGCAATTCAGCACATGAGCTCCAAGCACAAGCTACAACACTACTGCTTCTAATGCATGATACCTAAGTACCGGCAGAGAAAATGAGCAATAGGCTCCGCTCCCAGCTGAAAGATCCGGCGTGGCATTTCACCCAAAGGGCATATTTATCCCCGTCGTAGCACACACCTAATTCGGCAGCCCGAAAGTTGATATGATACCGGACGGATGGATCCCACGAGAATGCACTAGTGTTTACACATAACAGCACGCATGCATTCACTAGGAAGGAATGAACAATGGCAGCAGAGTGGCGGTTGTGATTTCAGAATGGAAAGCAGAGAGTGCGGCAGTGCGTTGGTACCAGGAAGTTGTGGTAGAAGAACGCCCTGGGCTCCCAGGAGACCACATCCGTCCACTGCGCGCCCCGCTCGCCGAGCCCCTCGCTGCACCCAACGAACAACAACGGAGACCGCCGGATCAGCTCAGATCGAACCAAATCTAGGCAGGCTACCAAGTGAAACTTTTCCTCGGCTCGCTCAATCGCTCACCTGAGGTCGCGGCGACCGCGGGCGTGGCGGGAGGAGGAGCCGTCGGCGGCATCGGCGGTGCCGGATCCGGTGGTCTCGGTGTCGCCGGTGGTGGCGAGGTTGGTGGGGGCGGAGACGGGGAGCGAGAAGACGCCGAAGGCGATGAGCGCGAGGAGGGAGGCGGACGCGACGAGCAGCGCGGCGAGCGCGAGCGCGTACGGCGAGGCGCGACCGTTCCGGGAGGCGGAGAAGACGCCGGGCTGCAGGCAATCTAGCTTTTGCGGCGGCTGGCGGAGGAGGTTGGGTGTGCGTGTGTTGGGTGAGGGGGGCGAGTTGTGTGTGCGTGTGTTGGGGACGGGGAAGGGGATGGTGGCCCGGCCCAGTTCTACTTACCCCAGGCGATTCGTTCCGTAACCGCCGGCGGTAGGACGGGTTACCCCCGGCGCTTTTGGCCCAAATCGCCGGCGGTAAGGCCAGGCCTATTATATCGCCGGCATCCTTTTGCCCAACTCGCCGGCGGTAATGGACACACCCCCAGCGCCATCCTTTCAATCTCGCCGGCGGTAGGGTTAGGTCCCCCTGGAAGGCATTACCGCTCGGCATCTTCAAACCCATTTGCCGGGCGTGTAAGGAGTGCGGCTATAAGCCTTTTCCCAGTAAACAAAGCAAGATCAACAGCCCCCACGCCGCCAGTCCGTTACCAGGGCGGAGGCCGCCACCGCTCCACCGAACTTCCTCCATGGCTACCGACTGAGCCCTTGTGCCCCAGCCAAGCAGTCGTGCCGCCCGGCTTCCTCCACCGGCGCCACATCACCTCCCATGGAGCGCCGCCGCGCTTCTCCCCCTCGTCGATTCGACGGAGGGGTGCCGCCACCACCGCTAGAGCCAGGCCGGGACCGGGGCCATGGCCGGGGCCGAGGCACGGGGCCGGGGCCGGGGCCGCGGCCGGCAGCGGCAGCGGCTGAGGGCGACGGGCGGCGGGGGCTGTGGGGCGCGGGGGGGGTGGGGAGGAGCTCCGCCGCCGCCGGGAGGTGGCCGGGAGAGGGAGGCGCGGGTTCATAGACCAGTCAGATATATGTGCTCTTGTCAAAACTGTAATTTTCTATGTCAAAAGTAAAGGTCGTCCTGCAGAACGCGAAAAGCCCCTGACAAAATAAATGTCAGCCCTATTTCAGTGCAATGAAATCTAATTGTATATACGAGTTAATAGAAGATATAATATGCATGCATATATCTATTACAGAAAAATTAGTAATTTACAAGACTATTTTGTACACGGTAAATATAAACGAATTTAATTTACATCTTTTTTTTGAGAACAATTTACATCTATACATGTTGTCAAGACTGTAATTTACATGTCAAAAAGATGAAAAACCATTCCAGAAAACGTGAAAAGGCTGTAAACAAAAAAAAGGTAGACTTTTTTTTCGCTTCGAAGAATTCTTATCGATTTTTTTAGGGGAAATCTCACCCATCTTTGTAGAGCACGGAAAGAAATATATATGTATAGCAAGATTGTATCCATCAATGCAAAAGCGTGTTTGCGACATAGAGCACTCAGAGGGAGGCAAGGATCCATCCCGTGTACCTGTACGAGAGAATGAAGACAATGTCCAGCCCTCGAGTGATGCCGAACAAGTAGACAATTATCGCCATGACTGCAGTCCACACCAGCAACATAATTTTCGCGCCAACCTTGATAGAGGAGGTGAGTTGTTCGGCCTGTGCGTGCTGCGGCAACAAGTCGATCGCCTGCTGATCCGCTCCAGTTTTACAACCATGCTTTTGGTGGGTAACAACACCAGTTGCGTCCATGAGGTTGACACAATATCGCGGGTCTCAGGGTCGATCATATGCGCAAAGTTTGAAGCTAGCTGCACGAGAATTCGGATAGCGTGGTTGTACGAAGAGGATGCGACAACCGTTATCAAATGTGGCAACTGGTATATGATTCCGGCCCTGCCGTAGAAGAACTTGCTGGCCGCCTGGCCGCCGGTGACACCGGGCCAAGTTTGATAGTGCAAGTCCCAGCTGGTGCTAGTTTCACACCCGCGTGGTAGCCAGATGCGATGGCGTCGTGGCTACCCGACAGACGATTGTGCCCTTCCCCTCGATTTGCACCTCCGTTCCATCGCGGAGCTTTACGGCGCCTGTTGTGCCGATCTCGGGCTCGGAGAAGATCTCACGACGACCATAATGTGGTTCGACACACCAGTGTCCAGGTACCACACGACGTGTCGCAGCGATCGCCGTTCTTGACGGAGCAGGCTTGAGAACGCTCGTCTTTCAGGAGGACCTGCTCGACGGGGCTCTCCTTTGCCGCGGTGACCGTGGACACCGTGGTGAGGAGGAGCGACTACTCCTGTTCATCGTCGTTCTCGTGCACAAGGTTCGCTTTCTCCTTGTGTTCCCTGCATGGCTCGGTGCAGTCACGAGAGTAGTGGCTGCCTGCGAACTTGTTGCAGTTGTAGCACTTGATGGTGGACATGTCTCATTCCCCGTCTGGCGTACCGCTGTGCCGCCACCGTTGGAGTTTCCGCGGTTGTCGTTGCCGCGAGGCTTGTCTTCTTCCCTTGACGGTTCTTGTCGTCGCTGCCAGAGCTCTGGCCATGTTCCTTCCTCCGAGTGTTCCACTGCTCCTCAATGAGCAGCAGTTGCCCATCGTTGCCACTCGAACCGAGCCCGCCGTACCGCTCGTCAGCGGAACAAAGGAGACCGATCAGCTCCTCCACCGTGAGGAGACTGGTGTCGAGCAGGGTCTCGATCGAGATGGCGACCTGTGTGTACTTGGAGGGAACTACTTGCAAGAATCTCTCAACAACAGTTACCTCCTCCACGTCGTCGCCGAGGATGCGCAAGCTGTTGGCGAGCGTGTTGATACGTATGCCCTTCGCCTTCAGCCCTTCGCCTCCCTTGAACAGGATCTGGGCGAATTCCTTTCAAAGGCGTTGTGTCGTGGCCTCCTTGACGCGAGGGACGCCAAGACGCATGGTCATGACCGTCTCCCACGCCTCCTTTGCCGTTTTCTTCACCACAAGCATGCCCACCATCTTCGGCGGCACTGAACGCGAAATGGCCCCGAGCGCTGCCCTGACATTGGGTACGCTAACCGGGAATCCTTCGACAGCCTCCCTGAGGAAACTGGCGTCCAGGTTGATCTGCATGACAAGAGCCCACTCCATGTAGATGTAGTTCGTTGGAGAGAGCATCGGCCAGACGATGGTGCCGCTCGGGACGTTACACTGCATCGAGCGCTCGTGGACAATGATCTCACTGCTGTCGCTCCTGCGTGTGCGATCCTGCCCACGGCTCTGCATTCGCGTTCGTGGCAGCGGTGTGCGAGAAGCACCTTCCTTCCTCGACGTGCCAAGCGCCTCCTTCTCCTTCAGCGCCTTCTCCTTGCTCGCCGGAGAAACGCTCGACATGGTCACCAGGATCGGTAACCGCTCTGATGCCACTTGATAATGTTGAGATCCAGAGATCAGCTCACACACACTGACACACACGCGATACAGAGAAGGAGGAACATGAGGATTTTGTGCAGCGCACACAAACCAGGCCACTACCGAGCCTACAGATCACGCCATGCCGCCATCCCACTTCCCACGATCGCTCGACGATGCCTTCGACTATGCGTGCGTCGTGCGTCAACCCGTGTCATCCCACGGTGCAACGAACACGTCCTAGCACTTTGTCAACTCGTGAGCAATCTCAACGAGCTGATGCTTATTCTGCAAGAAACAAACACTAAGCCTAGCAGTTTTTCTCGAGAATACACCGTGGAAGGTCTATTAATATATAGAAGAAGGGGCAAAGAAGCCCGGCGACGCCGCAAGCGGCAAGTTCATGCTGCCAACATGGGGTGGCAGCTCCCCGACCCAAAGCCTACTCTCCTAATTGCCACCACAACTCCACCGGCTCCGGGAAGCCAAAGCTATCACTACGAAAGAGCCCTGCAAGACGCCACCTTCCGTACTCCTCCCTGATCTTCGTCTTGATCGCCAGGACCGCCGGCGTCGCCAAATTGAAGACGACATCATTCCTGTGCGTCCAGATGGACCAGAAAACCAGGATCAACGAAGTCCACAAGTCTCGCTGCGAGGCCCCTTGTCCAGGTCTAGAGGTCCACCAGGAGACCAGGTCCTCGTCAGCCGCAGGTAGCCAACCAAGCTTACCCCAACGGCTCAAAGCCCAGGTCCAGACTTCCCGAGCCACGACGCATCCCAGAAGCAGGTGCTGAATCGTCTCTGGCTCCTGATTGCAAAGGGGGCAAGAGGCCGGGGCGGGAAGGCCACGACGCTGCAGCCTATCGGCTGTCCAACATCTGTTCCGTGAGACGAGCCACGCGAAGAACTTGCAGGAGTAAGGGGCACGCGAGCGCCAGATCTGCGAGGCCGTCGGCGCCCCAACCCTGCCCGCAAAGAAGGCCCGATAGGCCGAGCTCACCGAGAACTTCCCATCGACCGACCAACGCCACACAAACTCATCCGAGCGCTCAGGCACCAGCCGTGCTGCACCCACAACATGCCAGAGGAGGAAGAACTCCGCCACCGCGGCATGCCCCAAGTCAGGGCCACAGTCGCGCAACCATTCACCGTCAAGGCCTTCCCTTAACCGTGCGAGTACTGACCTTGCGGCTTGCCACCAAGGCTAGGAGGTTTGGCGCAAGGTCGGCGACCCGCGCCCCATTGAGCCATCTATCCTTCCAAAAGAGCGCCCGCTCTCCATCGCCCAAGATGACCACTGTGGCGGACTCGAAGAGGGCTCTAGCCAAACGCGGAATCTGAAGGTTAAATTCCGCCCAGGCTTTGGTCGAGTCGACCCTTTGCAGCCACGCCCAACGGGAGCGCAGGGCAAGGTTGAGGAGGCGCAGGTTAGGGAGACCCAGCCCCCCCAGCGCCTTGGGGGATGCGACCTGCTCCCAAGCCACCAGGCAGTGCCCACCTCTCACATCAAGCCTGGCCTTCCACATGAAACCTCGACAGATCTTCGTCAACGCCTGCAAGGTCTTAGGCGGGATGTCAAGGGACATCATAGAATGCACCGGGATAGCTGAGAGGGTCGTCTGGACCAAGATGGTCCGCCCCCCACGCGTCATCAGCTTGGCGCACCAGGGCTGAAGCCTGTTGGCCGCACTGTCCACCACGGGCTGCAGCTGGGCCGCAGTGGGTTTACGGAGTCCCAGCGGCAGCCCCAAGTACTTACATGGCCATGTCGCGACCTCACAACGTAGGATGTCATGAGCAAGGTCGATCTGCTGAGGGGAGCACCTGATGGGATGGACAGAACACTTGGCGAGGTTGGTGCGGAGGCCGGACGCCTCACCAAAGTCCTCCACAATGGCCGCGCAAGTGAGGAGATCCAACCGATCCGGCTTGAGGAAGGTGACCACGTCATCCGCGTACATAGATGTACGATGTCGGAGACCCCGACTCGCCAGGTGCGCAAGCAGCCCATCGGCCGCAGCCCTCTCAAACAGGAGGTGAAGCACGTCCATGACAGCATCAAAGAGCAAAGGGGAGAGAGGGTTGATACGTCCAATTTGCATCACTATTTTGTATCATAATTTGTTGTTATTCATTGATATATTTCATATTGGGGTACAATACTTATTTTATCTATTTTGCATGTTCCATCATTATTGGAGGATCAAGCACCGGAGCCGAGATTCTGCTGGAAAAAGCACCCGCGTAACGTAACATTTCGAAGATCAATTGTGGAAGGGAATTTCACGTAAATCCTTATTTTTCCAGATGACGGAGGGTTGTAAGGGGAAGAAGAGAGGACATCAGGCCCAGAACACAGGCGGCGCGGCCCGCACCCGGCCGCGTCACCCATGCCTTGGGCTCCACAGCTCCTTTCTTTCGCTCTTTCTTCAAGCATCTCTTCGTCCCGAAAACCTGCTTGGCGTAGGACTCACGGAGGGTTACAGCCGTCATGGGGCGGGAGAACACCGTAGAGAAAGAGCTTTCTCCGTGGCAGAACTGGGAAATTCCCTCCCCGGAGGGGGAAATCGACGCCATCGCCATCGTCATCGAGCGGGACATCATTTCTGATCGTCATCATCATCATCATCTCCACCATCTACACCGCTCACCACCGCTGCACCCTTCGCGCTCGTCAGCACCAAGCTAAACTATGATTGTTTGATAGGGAAACTCTCCCGGAGCATTATTCTCTACTTGTTATAGATGCTATTGAGTGAAACCATTGAACCAAGGTTTATGTTCAGATTGTTATTCATCATCATATCACTCTGATCATGTTCCATATGTCTCGTGAGTAGTTAGTTTAGTTCTTGAGGACATGGGTGAAGTCTAAATGCTAGTAGTGAATTATGGTTGAGTAATATTCAATGTTATGATATTTAAGTTTGGTGTCATTCTTCTAGTGGTGTTGTGTGAACATCGACTACAACACTTCACCATTTATGGGCCTAGGGAGTGCATCTTGTATTCGGTTGCTAATCGCGGGGTTGCCGGAGTAAACCTGAGCCCCCGTCAGTATATCGATGCAAGAGGGATCGGAGGATCTCAGAGTTTAAGCTGTGGTTAGATTACATCTTAATTACTTCTTGTAGTTGCGATGCTTGCAAGGGGTATATACTCACAAGTATGTATTAGTCCTAGGAAGGGCGGTGCATTAGCATAGGTTCACCCACAAATGACTTTATCAAAACAAATACAAGATTATTAAACCACACAGTTTTCGTAAAAGCACTAGGACTGAAATCCCGTGTGTCCTCGAGGGAACGTCTGGTCATTATAAGTAAACAAACCGGCTTGTCCTTTATGCTAAAAAGGATGGCCACTCGTTGCAATTATTTCTCTCGTATTTTATTTACTTGTACTTTATTTATCTCAAATATCAAACCCCCCAATACTTGTCTCGTGAGCATTTGCAAGTGAATCTCCATCGAAATCGCAACACTCTCTCCGCTCCTCGTTGGGATCGATATTCTTACTTATCGAAGATACTACGATACATCCCCTATACTTGTGGGTCATCAAGACTATTTTCTCACGGTTGTCGGGGAGTGAAGCGCCATTGGTAAGCGGAATTGGTAAGAAATTTTACCGTTTGTGCTGATTTTATTTCTCCCTGCTGTTATAAATCATTATGGAGAGATCTTCTCTTCAATTCTATTTGGGAAATCTACTACTACTGCAACCAGTGGATGAAGCGCCATGTGAGGAAGTAGTACCATATAAAATACCTATGAAAATTATTGAACGTGCTGTGGATAATCATATGAAGGGGATGGAACCTGTCCATCCTGTGATCATTTGAATATTTTTGCATGAATTATGCTGGTTATTCAAATGTGCGCATGTATTTCTATGAATGAAGTTAAAAAGAAACTATTCACTATATCACTGTCTGGTAAAGCGGCGCACTGGTATAAATTGCTCAAGAATGGTGATTCTATTGATTAGAGGACATTGTGCCTTTATTTTATTCCAAATTTCCATCCTCCAAGTGAAATACACAAAGATCGAACCGCATATATAATTTCTGGCCTCAAGATGAGAGTATTGCCCAAGTTTGGGAGATTGAAGTCTTTAATGCTCAAATGCCCCATTCATGAGCTCTCGGTAATGTTATTATTGATAATTTCTATGCAAGACTTTCTTTCAAGACAAGACCTTGCTGGATACTCTTGTTCGACATTTACACACAAGAATGAAGAGTTTAAAAGGGACCTTCATGATCGGATCAAGAAAATACCGAAGGATGGGAGAACGACAAAGATAGAGAATCGGATCATTTATGATTATAAATGCATTGAAGCTTTTATGGATGCTGATAAATTTCGGAATATGAGTGCTACATATGGTATTGATTCTCAAGTTGTTGCAAATCTTTATGAAGTGCCGCTCATTATGAATTGCCTAAGTATTTCTTGATAAGTATCATGAACCGTATAAAGATAAAGTTGATTCATCTGTAAACAAATGTAGTGATTGAAACTGTTGATAATGTTATTCTTGAAGCTTATATTGAAAAAATCCTTTCTCATTAAATGAAGGAGTACTCTCACATATCTAGTGCGGTTAATAAAAGTGAAAAGAAACCCAAAGAACCTTAAGAACAAATTAAAATTGAACTCCGCTGTTGCAATAGTTAAAGATCTTGTGACTGAAAATGTGGAGGATGGTCATATTATTTTCTCTGAAGATGTTTCTAATATTGTTTCACATCCTAATAAACCCAAACAAGTTAGTGTTCCTATGCTATCTCTTAGAATTGGTGGTCATTGCTATTATGGTTTATGTGATATTGGTGCAAGTGTTAGTGCTATTCCTTATGAGCTTTACATGGAGATTATGCATGAAATTGATTCTTGTGAACTTGAAGATATTGATGTGGTTATTCATCTCGCTAATAGAGAAACTATTTCTCCAATTGGTATTGTTTGAGATGTGGAAGTTCTATGTGGTAAGATTAAATATCCTCCTGACTTTTTGGTACTTGGTTCTACTGCTAGTGATCATTGTCCTATCATTTTTGTAGACCTTTTCTAAATACTTGTGGAGCTATTATAGATTGTAAGAAAGAGAAAATTTTGACTAGATTTGCTGGAGAACCTTATGAATTTAACTTTTCTAAATTTACCAAAACTCCTTATAAAGCTGACTTGCCTAGTAATGATTTTAAAATGATGTGCATCTATTGTTCTTGTTCCTAATATTCCTTGTAGCGACAGTGAAGTTTTCAGGAAAGAAAGAGATGAGCTTGAGGAAATTTTTCTTCGACAACCTATTCTCAAGCATGATTTACCGATGGAAGATTTGGGTACAACACCGCCACCAAAGGAAGATCCTGTTTTTGATTTAAAGCCTTACCTGATAATCTTAAATATGCTCATATTGATGATAAGAAAATATATCATGTTATTATTAGTTCTAAGCTTTCGGAGATTGAGGAAGAAAGGTTATTGGAAATATTGAAGAAACACCGAGGAGCTATTGGCTATACTCTTGATGATTTGAAAGGATTTCTCCTTCTATTTGCCAACATGCTATTAATATGGAAGAAGATGCAAAGCCTGTTGTTGAACATCAACGTCGTCTAATCCCG
>JAUUTY010000649.1:0-20000 GCA_030979885.1 Lolium multiflorum | reverse complement strand
CTAGGCCACCACACTCTTCTTTGTGAAGAGTTGGAGTTATTTGGGTCTTATCGCTTTTTATTTGACAACTCCATGTTCTTATGGGAAATCACTCTAGTTTGGCCTTATTTGCTCATATCTTGCAAACTTGAGTGATCATGTACCATTAACAGTTTGTATCTTCTACAACCTAAGCCTACTCTCTCCTATAAGCCATTTCCATCTTGCTCATTTGTCATGTTTGGTAAAAACTTGGAGTTTGAGGTGTTTCGGTCGGATGATCTAGGTTGCTCCATCTTATTGGTAAATTTGCACCTTATATGTGACGTGATATATTATTGCATCACACATGGGTCTTGCAAATAACCAACGAAAGATGGGACGGATTCTCGGTGATTCTGGAATTTTCCAGAACCCCGGATAATCCGGCCCCAGGAGACACCGGATTATCCGGCCCGGCCGGATTATCCGCCTTAAACTAGGGCCGGATTATCCGGCCTGGGCAGATCTTGAAAGGGTTGAGGACGAGGCCGCGGGGGGGCAAACGGTTCACACCACCCCCACGTGCCCCTCTCTCCTCTTTCTCCTCTCAAGTTCGCCGGATCTCCTCCTCCTCGCCGGAGACGCTCCGTCCGCCCCCTCTCGAGTTCTTGGGTGGATCGGGTGCATCTCCTCCCTAGCTACCTTCTCCTCCAAGCGGTTTCCACAATGGATGTGGGTATGATTCACAATCTCTAACCCTAGATGTTGTGTTTTATATGTGCTCTTTTCTTGGTGGAATTGGTGTCTAGTTGTTCCAAATCAATTGTAGTGTACTCCTCTTGCATGCTATGAGGCCGATCTAGTCCTAGACAAGCTTTTGATTGGAAAACTGCAAATCTCGCAGGGCCGGATTATCCGCCCCCCGAGCTGGCCGGATTATCCGGCCCGGCCGGATTATCCGCCCCCAGGGGACACCGGATTATCCGGCCTGGAGCTTCATCGCCGCTGCAGTTTTGCTTCAATCTATCATGTCTAGATTTGTACCGACTTATAGCATGTTTCTCGAGTATATTATTGTATCTTACATGACTTATGAGCATTACCTTTTCTTTGCTACCCGCCTTTGCTTCTCACAGGTGGTGCTTCTCGGGGTGGTCGGAGACGCTCAAGGCATGATCGATCTAGTGATGAGTTTGCCTCCAATGCACCTCGCAAGTCCGTCACTTCAAGGCGGAAGAACAAGGAAGTGAGGGAGAACTACAAGGCCATGGACTCAGTTTCTTACTCCGCTATCCGCTTGAAGAACTGGTATGATGATGTCCCAAAGGGATGAAGAGATAGCGGGCAGGAGATACTGGTGCATTGAGCAGGAGTTCATCTACAAGGACATCTATGAGCCCATGAAGAATCTGAGACCCATGCAAGCTATCGATATGGACATTCTGGCAATCAACGATCACTTTGAAGACGCAATCTGGGTAGCTGGAAGGATGGGCTTGCTTGAGATCATGAAGATTCAATGTGACTATAGCCCAGATTTGGTGAAGCAATTCTTTGCCACTTTGGCAATCAGGAAAGATGAGGAACACACTATGGAATGGATGACTGGCTCCACTCACTGCAGTGCCACTCTGCGCCAATTTGCTGGTTTTCTTGGAGTTCCTGTTGATGGGGGTTGTCGCCTTCATGGACCACAACAGACAGATAAGAATGCTCTTGTGCATCTCTATACCTCAGCAGGAAAGATTGGTCAAGCTAAGGGGCTGCTTCCCATATACAGTCAGTTGCTTCGGTTCTTTCGGGCAACTATTTGCCCAAGTGGTGGTAACAATGATGCTCTCCGGGGAGCCCTTGTGAACCTTATGCACCTCAGCTATAAGTGTGCTCGTGATGTGAATGAAGAACGGGACTACACTCTTGATGTCATGGACTTTATCTTCCATGAGATCCATGATGCCATGGTCTCCCGGACCACCATACCCTATGCACCCTACATTCAGCTTCTCATCAACAACTCTGTGGCTGTGTGTGATGAAGACTTGAGTGGGTATCCTTTGGTGAAGCACCATGTCAAGAAGGCCTACAAGCTTAAGCCAGTCTCTTCAGCCGTACCTGCTCCTGACACTTTCATGCGTGATGCTCGTTCTAGTGGCTTTGCTCCTGCTCGTCATCCTGATGTCCCGGCTATGAGGAAGCAAGTGAGCCGGCTTAGTTGGTTTCAGCGTCACATCCTGTGCATGAACATTGAGATACATAAGGAAAACTATGCTGCTAGCCGAGAGCGTTCTGAGATTAAGCACACTCAGGCGGTTATTCTTCACAAGCTCAGTGGTGATCAAGGACCCCCGCCTCAGCCTCCAGCTCACCAGGGTTACAGTGGATGGCACTCTGCACAGGTTCCATGGAGTGATCTTGATGATTGCCTTCAAAGGACCAACACCTCTCGCCGCTCTCCGGATGCACCTGACACTGATGAGGATGAAGAGGAAGCGGCAGACGAGTCCGATGATGATGATGCCTCCGAGTGATTCCCATGGGACGAGTAGCATCGCGCTTGTCCCCTTTTTGGCGTTTCGATGCCAAAGGGGGAGAAGTGTTCTATTAGGAACTATCTCGGGGATTTGCATGGTTTGGGCACAAGCATATGCGTTTACCATTCCTTTATTGCTTGTGTTCCCTCGTATTTGCACTATTTGCTTTGGTTGTGTCCCGTTTAAAACTATGTGCTATGTGGTGTGAGACATTGTTAAGTGTGAGACATTGTTATGGTTTTCGGATTTCTATATGTTGAGATCAAGGATGCTATATTATGTGTGATTCTATATCTCCGTATCTTATATCTACACATGGGTATGATCTCTTGCATCATATCTCAAGTTCATATTTGTATATGTCTTGTGTTAGAGCTCATGATGGATACATCTAGTGTTGAGGCACCTCAATCCTATGTGTTGTGTATTTGTATTCAAATGCAAATTACTTATATGCACACATGTAGGGGAGTGCCTCTATGTTTTTGCCATCATGTTTGTCTCTATAGTTATTCTCTTGCAAATCCGTATATTGTCATCAAACACCAAAAAGGGGGAGATTGAAAGAACATCTCTCATATTATGTTTTGAGTGTTTGATGTCAATATATGTGATACACTAATGTTTGTTAAAGTGGTACAGGGATTACATAGATATTTATTCATGTGTGTTGGATTTGATCGTCTGTCAAAAGTCATCAGAAAAAGTTGGCCAGGCCGGATAATCCGGGCCGGATATTGTTGAAATATCCGGCCCCCTGATTTTGGCTAAGTCTGAGGAAAAGCAGCGCAGTAGAGGGGCGGATATTTGCCCGGATATTGTCCCGGTATTGTACCAGCCGGAATATCCGGGCCGGATATTTTGGAAATATCCGGCCCCCTCGAAAACGGCTAAGGACCTGAAGAAAAGTGGCTCTGGCATGGGGCCGGACATTTGACCGGACATTGTCATGGTTTTGTACCTGCGGCCGGATTATCCGGGGGCGGATTATCCGGCCCCAACTTAGGCCGGATTATCCGGCGCCCCGGAAGGCTCAACGGTTGGATTTTGGGGAGGGGTATTTATACCCCTCTTCTTCTTCCTTACCTCTTTGCTCAATCATTGCTCAAGAATTCTGCCAAGCTACACCACCATTAGAGCCACCTCAAGAAACACAAGATTTGCAAGATCTCCTTCCTCCCCCAAACAAAGCTCTTGATCTTTGGGGATTCGAAGGAGAAGCCACTGATCTACATCCTCACCGAAGCGTTCTTCATTTCCCCCTCACTTGTTTGAGGGATCTCATGCTAGTGTTCCTATTTGGTCCCCTAGTTGATTTGTTGTTGATGTGTTATTGTTGATTGTTGTATTGTTACAGATTTGGGAGCCTCCAATTCAGTTGTGGATGTGTGCCCCAAGAACCTTGTAAAGGCCCGGTTTCCGCCTCGAGGAAATCCCTTAGTGGAAGTGGGCTAGGCCTTCGTGGCGTTGCTCACAGGAGATCTGAGTGAAGCCTTCGTGGCTGTTGGTTTGGCTTGCGTAGCAACCACACTCCTCCAAACGTAGACGTACCTTCTTGCAAAGGAGGGAACTACGGGAATCATCTCCGTGTCAACGCGTGCTACACTCTCGGTTACCTCTATCCCACTCTATCTCCTATATATTGCGTAGCTATATCTTGCTTAGTTGATAACCTTGTCATATAGGTAAATTCACTTAGTTGCATATCTAGAGAATTTACCTTTGTGTCAAACCTAAATTGAAAAAGAACTAAAAATTGGTTAGCACCTATTCACCCCCCCTCTAGGTGCGGCATACGATCCTTTCAGCGCCGGACAAAAAAACGGGTCCAACCGCCCCCAAAGCCGATTTTTGTCCGGCGCGGCCCGATGGTGTCCGGCGCCCCGAGCTCGTCCCCGTCCCACAGGGGACGCACCGGGCACGCCGGACACAACGAAAAGCGAGGCGGGAGGAGGAGACCGAGGTGGAGGACGACGACGACGACGAGTTCTAGTGGTCCGACGACGGCGGGCCGCACCCGGACGAGACGGCCGATCAGCAACGCGCGCTCGTCGAGTCCTTCGAGTCGGAGAAGAAGCTCCAGGACGCCCGTGCCCGCGAAGAGGCGCAGATTCGTCGCGCCGTCGAGCTCTCCCTCCAGGCGGCGCAGCAGGGGAGGGCGGACGTACACCTCTCTCCGCCATTCGGTTCCACATACACCTCTCTTGGTCATCCGGTCCCACGTACACCTCTCTCCGCCATTCGGTTCCACGTACACCTCTCTCGGCCATCCGGTCCCACGTACACCTCTCTCGGACACCTGGTTACACGACCACCTCTCTCGGCCATCCGGTCCCACTTACACCTCTCTTGGTCATCCGGTCCCACGTACACCTCTCTCGGCCATCCGATCCCACGTACACCTCTCTCGGCCATCCGGTCCCACGTACACCTCTCTCCGCCATTCGGTTCCACGTACACCTCTCTTGGTCATCCGGTCCCACGTACACCTCTCTCCGCCATTCGGTTCCACGTACACCTCTCTCGGCCATCCGGTCCCACTTACACCTCTCCTGGTCACACCTCTCTCGGCCATCCGGTCCCACGTACACCTCTCTCGGCCATCCGGTCCCACGTACACCTCTCTCCGCCATTCGGTTCCACGTACACCTCTCTTGGTCATCCGGTCCCACGTACACCTCTCTCCGCCATTCGGTTCCACGTACACCTCTCTCGGCCATCGGTCCCACGTACACCTCTCTCGGACATCTGGTCACACGTCCACCTCTCTCGGCCATCCGGTCCCACTTACACCTCTCTTGGTCATCCGGTCCCACGTACACCTCTCTCGGCCATCCGGTCCCACCTACACCTCTCTCGGCCATCCGGTCCCACGTACACCTCTCTCCGCCATTCGGTTCCACGTACACCTCTCTTGGTCATCCGGTCCCACGTACACCTCTCTCCGCCATTCGGTTCCACGTACACCTCTCTCGGCCATCCGGTCCCACGTACACCTCTCTCGGCCATCGGTCCACGTCCACCTCTCTCGGCCATCCGGTCCCACTTACACCTCTCTTGGTCATCCGGTCCCACGTACACCTCTCTCGGCCATCCGGTCCCACCTACACCTCTCTCGGCCATCCGGTCCCACCTACACCTCTCTCGGCCATCCAAGGTCGTTTGCTAAGTTTTGGCCAAGTTTTAAGTCGTTTCCCCCGAAACCCTTGTTTCGACACCTACCTTGCATGGCGTGTCCATGAAGCACACAATGAAATTGGGAAACCCAGGATAATAAGGGTGTGGCATTCCACCATGCACAAGTCTGCCATTTATTTCCCCAATCCAAGGTCGTTTGCTAAGTTTTGGCCAAGTTTTAAGTCGTTTACCCCCGAAAACCCTTGTTTCGACACCTACCTTGCATGGCGTGTCCATGAAACACACAACCAAATTGCAAAACCTAGGGTAATAAGGGTGGGGCATTCCACCATGCACAACTATGCCAATTCTTGCCCCAATCCAAGGTCGTTTGCTAAGTTTTGTCATAGTTTGGGTCATTTACTCCCGAAAACCCTTATTCGACACCTAACTTGCATGGCGTGTCCATGAAACACACAGTGAAATTGGAAAACCCAAGACGATAAGATGTGCCATTCCACGATGAATAATTTTACTTGATGGCTTGATACTTTTTTTCTCAAAGCATTCTTTGCAGGCTCAATGGAAATATGTTGTACTTATTCCTGTTTCTTTTGCCACACCCAAACACCCACAATATAACTTCACTGGAATAGCAAAACCACCATGAGAATCAGGTCGTCCACATAAGTTCAAAAAAAACATAAGCTAATTCATCAAAACCTGGACACTTACCAAAACCTGGACATTTGTTTCAATGAAATATTAAAAATAAGTCTGAACTATATCACCAAATCCAGCGAAATATAACAAATATGACAGCAATACTCCTGTCTTGTCGAAGTAGCATCATTTATTTGTTTTCCACGTCTCATGCATCGGCTTCCACCTCTTATTGTTCTTCGATGGACCTCCTTTAGGAATATTTTTTTTTGGATCCAGCACTTTCCCCGTAAAGGTTTGGTCTGCCTCCGAAATGTATGTAGGCAAAGGACCAAATGATGCCGCCTTATTTTCGTTGTTGTCCTCGCCGACATGGGCGTATGACTCTCGAGAAAATCAAGAACCTTCTGTGATTTCTCCGGGCTGCTTGCAACATTAAATAGAAAGAGATTAGACCTGTTGCGGAGGTTGTGGTAACGATCCATCCGCTCAGACCAATCATGCATATTAGCTTTCCTCTCTGACTCAAATGCTGGCTTGGCTAGCATTGTCCATCTTCTCGAAATACAACAGCTAAGAACGCTGATCAAGCCAAGGAACTTCAGAACAGAGATTTGGCCTCATTCTTGCGTATACGCCATAAACAGTGATCTGTATGCTCTAGCAAATCAGCAAGTGACATTCGCCTATCCAAATTCTTATGAATCCTAGAGTTTAGACTTTCACTATGCTGATTACTCTGCATCCCAAGAAAATATCTATCTTTGGTATAGGCTCTAGACCACTTCTTCCGAAGCTCGTACATCCTATTAATCCATGCATCTTTTTCTGTGATTTCATACTCCTCCAAAAAATCTGCCCAACGACTCTCGAACTCGTCCACATTCATGTAGTAATAAACAAATTTTCTAAAATCGCTGAGCTTTGTTTTGCGGAGATGGCGTATCATGTTTTGCTCGATGTGCCAGCTACTGCATTAGGAAATACTTTCGAGATTGCCCTTGCCATAGCATGGTCACCATCGGTGATTACTGACCTAGGATGGTTCTGCTGGGCCGACTCCAAAAATGCTTCAAGCAACCACACATAAGATTTCGTTTTCTCATCTGACACAATACCAAATCCAAACACAGTCGTGCTACGATGGTGGTTCACACCAATGAAGGGGACAAACAGAAGATTGTATTTGTTCACACGGTATGTGCTATCAAAGACAAAGACACCACCAAAGGCATCGTAATCCATCCGACATTGTGCGTCTGCCCAAAATATGTTTTCCAGGTGCCCTTCACTATCAGTGATGTGCTTGTAAAAGAATTCTGGATCTTTCTCTTGTCTTGCAACCATATAATTAAGCATAAATTCAGCATCACGACCTTCAATCCTTTCCTTCTTGTACTTGGCAAAAAAATTATAGAGATCACGAGGTACAAAACCAACCTTCTCGGGGCCACCATGCTGCTTCTCCATTACTTTCATAATCTCGTGTGTTCGAAGGCCACCAATCCCATACTCAATGGCATCAGCCTTTTGAGCGTCATTCAACCCACGATGAGACCTTATGAAAGTTGTCTGATCACCAATGGCGAGTGGATGGTTATGTTCAACCACGAAATCTTTTACAAACCATTCTCCACTTACCGTAGACATCTCGATCTCCATCCGAGCACCGCATCCACAACGCGACAGTGGCCGAGGTGTTCGTTTTCGTTTAGTTTTTTCAAAGTGCTTCCTTGCCCGGTATCCTTCTTTAGAGCACACATAAAGATGCCAGAAAGCTATGTCCGTGCCTGGCTTCTTAGTCAGCTCTTCTTTTCTAACACCAAACCCCTTGGACTTAGCATCTGCATTGTAGTACTTGTAACCTTCTTCCTCGCTACTAAAAGTTTCATTAACCACCATATCGTGACCTTCATTGTCCTGCATGCCCTCCATGACGTAAACTGCAGTTATGAATCAAAGCAATATTATTACAAGTCTGATAGTAAATCTAACACATGTTTCAATATGAATATGTAATATCAGTACCATTCAGTGCTTGAAGTTATGCTTTATAGTTTTTTTTTGAAATGGGGAGAAAGACCCCTGCCTATGCATGCTTTATAGTTTTTCATGGGACAATAAACTGTTGGCAACAAAAATGTAATGCATGCTAGACCAGTCATGCTGCTACCCTTACATGATGTCATGAATTAAATGTTCCTAAAACATTGTGGTTACTTATGGAAAATAGCAATTGTTTCTCACAGTTTCAGTTGGTCACACCATACTAATCTCAAGTGAATTTGATGTCACATACCCTGGTTGAATATTTGAAAATGGTTTATGTTCCTATTTGTGGCATTCCGATACAATTTTTCTGGGTGTGAACATTACTTTCATCAATTTATTGTCTGCTTTTTGTCAGTCAATATTCTTACCAAAAGGGAAGCTAATGTTGGACCTAGGACAGTTAAAGATCTAATTTAGCTTGCAACTAAAATTTTGCATTGCTCATTGAACTTGCGATAAATGTTTATCTGACTGCATTACTCTGATTTAGGTTCACTCAGAAAAATATACTGAAGATTTATCCCAATGGTACAAGGATTAATTCTTCTAACTATGATCTAGTAAATGACTGGAGACTGGAGTCATGATGCTCAGATGGTTGCATTCAACTTGCATGTTAGTTTACGATTTTTAACTGCCATGATTCATGATGGATCTGCACAGCGACTCAATCAACCTATAGATTCAGTTTATAAATCTGCTAATAGCACCTATGCAACACGAAAAGAAATAAAGACTATTATCGAATTTTCTAATCTTAACTACAAAGTTTGTTGATATAATCTAACTTCATCTCAGAGTTTATATTTACTTACGTTGAGGTTTCCCGGATCAGGACCCGGAGAGGTTGCGGCTTGTTCGATGAGCGCGCGACGAGCGGGTGACCTGGCTGGCGGGCGGCGGACTGGGTTGAACACAGCGGCGATGCTGCGGCAAGGTCGAGAAGCGGGTGACCTGGCTGGTGGTGGCGGCTAGACGCGGCGGCGCCGATGCTGTGGCAAGGTCGAAGAGCGGGTGACCTGGCTGGCAGCGGCACCGGTGGCGTGAGGAGATACGGGCGGGTGACCTGGCTGGCGGCGTGAGGATAAACGGGCTAATGAGCTATCGTGTGAGGAGATACGACCTGGAACTTGTCCCACAGATTCGTTTCAAGTTTTTTTTACCCCACTAATTAGAAAAGATGGAATTGTCTATCATACCCTTATCACATACTGCTACGTACAGAGTACCGTAAAAACTCTCCTCGGAGAAGAAGATAAGTAATGAAAGAAGAATGTTTAAGAGATGATGAAGGAATTTCGGGTGGACAAGGGCAACCAACTTACAGATCATTATTCAGTTCTAGAGCTTTAATTCGAAACAGTACATCGTATCTGTAGAAGAAGAAGATTCACCTGCGATGAAGATGTTCACGGCGAGCACCTGATGACGGCGATGCCCGCGGCTGAGCCTGGGCTGCCTCACCCCTGGATCAGCGCCGACCAGCCGGCTCCCGGATCTGGGCTGAGCCAAACCGGTGCGCGTTGATCTGATCCAGCATGGGCACGCCGGCTGGCCGGGTGTCACAGGCGGCCCCTCGCCGGGATCATCCTAAGCTCAATTCGGAGGGGGCAAAAACCTATACATCGCTCAGCTGCGGTGCGTATTAACGCCCGCACCCGACGGGCCGCGGCCCAAGTAACTTCTCATTCTGGTTTTATTTAACTTTCTTGTTCGTTTTTTCGTTTTCTTTCTTCGGTTTTTAAACAAATTTTAAATTTGAGGAAATTTCAAATTTAAGCAAATTTCAGAGATAGGAACATTTTAAGTTTGAGGAAATTTCAAAGTTAAACAAATTTGGAATGTGAGCAAATTTTGAATCTGAGCAATTCCCAAATTTTCAAATATGAATTTTTTTAGTTTTAATTTTTAAATTTTGAACGTTTTGAAACATGTACATGTTTTTGTTCGAATTCAATTTTTTTTCATACTAAAAAAATTCAGATTATAAATTTTCTCAAATTCAAATTTGTTCAGGTTTATTTTCTGTTTAAATTAAAGTTTAAAAAAATTGTTGGAAAACTGTGAAGGCTGGGACTCAAACTTGGGTCACCTCTAACCAATGGGCTAGAGATTGGATGAGTGCAAAGAGAAAAATAATGGTACATATTTTTAACCGACCGTAAAACTAATGGGTCGTCCCACGCTAGACTGCCTACAGGCGTGGTATAGGAGCACCCTTCGGAGGAGGGATGTAGAAAAAGCATATACATCACCCATAGTGTGCAATAGTACCCCGCAGCCTAATGGGGGCGACATGGGTCACGGCCAGTAGCGCCAGATGGCTATGGGTCTATGGCATACTTCGGTTTTGGAAACATTCTGTTTTTTTATTGTTTTTTTTTGTTTCTTTGGATCTTCAATGGTTTGGGCGGTTTTCTATAGGTTTTCTTTTTTCTTTTTCTTTTTGTTTTGAACATTTTCAAATTTGAAATTTTTTAAAAACGTATTTTTGCAAATTTGAACTTTTCCAAATTTGAACTTTTCAGATTTGAATTTATAAACTTTTTTATTTTTAAATTTTTTAAAACTTCTTTGAAATTTGAATTTTTTTTGAAATTTTTATTCTGAACTTTTTAAAATGTATAATTTTGTAAATCAAAAAGGGTTGAAATTTGGATTTTTTTGAGAAAAATAGGAAAAACTGCTGGAGAAACCCGTCCCACACGGCTCGGCCGGCCCAACATGGGCAATCGAGGCGAGCTGTTGCGTGCTGCGTTATTCCCGCGAGCGGGGTAGGCAAAACCTATACACCGACCAGGTCGGTGGCTACTGGCCACGCACACCTCCCACCGCAGGCCCATTTGGGTCTTTTTGTTTTAGTTCGTTTTGCTTTTTCTTTATTTCTTTTCTTTTGGTTACTTTTTCTGTTTTCTTTTCTTTTTTCTGTTTTCGGTTTTGTTTATATTTTTTTAGATTCGAAAATTTTAATTTTAAAAATTGTTCAAATTGAGAAAATGTTTAAATTTAAAAATGTTCAAATTTAAAAACCGTTCAAATCTGAAAATCATTCAAATTTGAAAACCGTTCAAATATGAAATTTGTTCAAATTCAAAAATTGTTTAAAATTTAAATTTTTTTCGCATTTAAAATTTGTTCGAATTTAAAAAATATTCAAGTATAAAATTTGTTCAAATTTAAAATTTGTTCACATCGAAAATTGTTCAAAGTAGAAAATTGTTCAAATTAAAAAATTAAAAATTAGTTCACATCCGTATATGGGCCTGGCCTGAAGCCAGCTGGGGTGTGCGGTGCCCTTTTGCCACCGACCCGCGCGAGCAGCCCCCAGGGGGTATAGGGCGACCCGGGTATGAACGCGGACGCCGACTGGTCAGATCTACGAACCCGAGCAGCAGCACCACTTGGATGACCATGACATAGGTCCACCTGTCTGCCTCCCAGCCTTTTGTTCACTGACACCACAATGGACCGCTCCCATTCGCAATTTCGCATCATTGCAGGCTTGCAGCACCTCTAGCAGATACGATGAACTACATCATTATTTTGTAGGAAAATGTTGCGACGGAACAGATCCCGCATATTTATATTATAAAGAATATTCGTTGGATATTCAATCGTCTTTCTCCAAGGCACGCACATCCTAGGCACTAACCTGGCGCTGCCTGGCCCTTGGCTCGCCACCACCCATGGCGGGCGCCACGACTGCACTTGTTGTTGTCCCCGTCCATGTCTGGCCGCTGCCGCCTGCCCCTTATGTGTCGATGCTCTGCTACCTTCATTGAGTTGCTGCCCACCACCGTGGCCCAACCTGGCTTGCCGGGGCGGCGCCCAACACCGGCACCGACGCGGGTCCAAATGGGCAAATAGCTCACACGCGACGTTTCTCACCGCTATTGTCTCTCATGCGTCATAGTTGACGGGAATAGCTGCCATACGACGTCTGTGAGCACCAAAATAGCTCCGACCCACCCATGTTGATGAAACGACCGTGTCACTTGTTTGGGCTGGTTAAGGAGTCATGAATTAGGGTTAGGGACTGCGGGACCCACTCCTTTAGGTTGGTTGAGTCAAACCATCCCCGACCGACCGAGCAGGAACCAACCGTGCCGAAGCGGAGCGCGCCATCTGAACGCCAGATCCCTCTTCGGCGGCGGCGGAGCTTCCCCTCCTAGGCGTGGCGGTTCCGGCATCGGCGGTGAGTCAAATGGAGCACATTCTCATTACTCTCAAAATGTAGCGCCCCCGAATCTGACCCAATTTTGCCCGACACGCAGACATTTGAGGGGGAGGGGCGGCGGCGACGGCGACGGTGGTGGCAGCAGCAGGCCGGCAGGCCAGCAGCCCTGCATTGGATGGAGCCGGAAGATTCAAATTCGAGGTAATCCATCACTCTCGTGCTGATTTAGCTTTTGATTAGAGCTCGTTCGGTAGCATTTCATCTCACTCCCGCGCGCCCAAAACAGGGGAGATGGCCGGCGCCGTAGCTTCGAATTGTCAGTCGAGTTCTTTGTATCTACGGCGAAGCAAGCTGATGGTAGCTTGAGGAAATCGAGAATGGCAGATTAGTTAGTTGGGAGGTTGAATTAGAAGAGATGGATCCACAAGAACTATTTCTCCAACAAGAGCAAGCGGTGAGGAATGTTGTGGAGAAATTAGGGGAGAGTATTCCTTGGGGTCCGGCGCAAGAAGTGGCATTGCTATGGTACAACGAGAGTAAGGGCGAGTATTCAAGAATTGAGGATGGCGGATCGCTTGTTGATGAAATTGATCGGCAAAAGGGGTGGGAACGCGAAAGTGCTACATTTCGGGCCGAGCTTGTTGATCTGAAACCAGATTCACTGGTTGGATATGTGCCATCAAAGTTTGCTCTCCAGACTGAGGAGGATGAGTGGGCTGCAAGTAGACAGATAATGCCCATTGTAACCGAGCCGACGGTGTTAGCTGATGATGCACAAGAGGTCTGTGATGGTGCTGCAAATGGGGCTGTTGTTGACTGGAATTCAGTAGAACTCGCTGAACAAACTGATTTGGTCATAGCACCAATGGATGATAATGAGATGGCCAATCTATTTGGAATTCCAGTAGATGAGAAAGACAAGAAGAACAAGAAGAACAAGAAGGGGAGGGATGCAGCTGATAGTTATGAAGATGTGGATCCAGAGTTGATGAAGGAAGCTGCAGATGATGTTGATGATGCAAATGTTGAAGAGATGGTAAATGTGTATGACAGAGATAACCCTATAATTGAAGTTGGAAAATATTTTCCAACCATGGCTGAGTTTCGGATGTGTTTCAAGACTTATGCAGTGAAGAAACAATTTGACACCAAGACCCTGTGGACAGATACAAAGAAATTTTATGCGAAGTGCAGAGGATTTGATGGGGGTGCCAGGCCTTGCAAGTGGTTGATACGCGTAGATGCACACGTCCGTTGGGAACCCCAAGTGGAAGGTATGATGCGTATAGAAGCAAGTTTCCCTCAGTATGAAACCAAGGTTTAATCGAACCAGTAGGAGCCAAGAAGCACGTTGAAGGTTGATGGTGGCGAAATGTGATGCGGCGCAACAACAGGGATTCCGGCGCCAACGTGGAATCTGCACAACAAAACCAAAGTACTTTGCCCCAACGAAACAGTGAGGTTATCAATCTCACCGGCTTGCTGTAACAAAGGATTAAACGTATCGAGTGGAAGATGCTTGTTTGCAAGAAAACAGTAAAGAACAATTGCAGATTGTATGCTATGTAAAGAATAGGACCGGGGTCCACAGTTCACTAGAGGTGTCTCTCCCATAAGATAAAGCATGTTGGGTGAACAAATTACAGACGGGCAATTGACAAATAGAGAAAGGCATAACAATGCATATACATGATATGATAAATATAGTGAGATTTAATCCGGGCATTACGACAAAGTACATAGACCGCCATCCAACTGCATCTATGCCTAAAAAGTCCACCTTCAGGTTATCATCCGAACCCCTCCAGTATTAAGTTGCAAAGCAACAGACAATTGCATTAAGTATGGTGCGTAATGTAATCAACAACTACATCCTTAGACATAGCATCAATGTTTTATCCCTAGTGGCAACAGCACATCACAACCTTAGAACCTACTGTCACGATCCCAGATTCAATGAAGGCATGAACCCACTATCGAGCATAAATACCCCCTCTTGGAGTTAAGAGCAAAAACTTGGCCAGAGCCTCTACTAATAACGGAGAGCATGCAAGATCATAAACAACACATAAACAATAGATTGATAATCACCATAATCATAGTACTCTCTATCCATCGGATCCCGACAAACACAACATATAGTATTACAGATAGATGAGCTTGATCATGTTAGGCAGCTCACAAGATCCAACAATGAAGCACAACAAGGAGAAGACGACCATCTAGCTACTGCTATGGACCCATGGTCCAGGGGTGGACTACTCACTCATCACTCCGGAGGCGACCATGGCGGTGTAGAGTCCTCCGGGAGATGAATCCCCTCTCCGGCAGGGTGCCGGAGGCGATCTCCTAATCCCCCGAGATGGGATGCGGCGGCGGCGTCTCTGTAAGGTTTTCCGTATCGTGGCTCTCGTACGGGGTTTTCGCGACGGAGGCTTTAAGTAGGCGAAAGGGCAACGTGGGGGCCACACGAGGGCCCCACACCATAGGTCGGCCAGGGCCTGGGGCGCGCCGCCCTATGGTGACGGCGCCTGGCCCCACTTCCTTCCTCTTCGGTCTTCGGAAGCTCCGTGCAAAAATAGGACCCTGGGCGTTGATTTCGTCCAATTCCGAGAATATTTTTACTAGGATTTCTGAAACCAAAAACAAGAAAACAGCAACTGGCTCTTCGGCATCTTGTTAATAGGTTAGTTCCAGAAAATGCGTAAATACGATATATAATGTGCATAAAACATGTAGGTATCATCAATAAAGTAGCATGGAACATAAGAAATTATCGATACGTTGGAGACGTATCAGCATCCCCAAGCTTAGTTCTGCTCGTCCCGAGCAGGTAAAACGATAACAAAGATAATTTCTGAAGTGACATGCCATCATAATCTTGATCATACTATTTGTAAACATATGTAATGAATGCAGCGATCAAAACAAAGGTAATGACATGAGTAAACAACTGAATCATAAAGCAAAGACTTTTCATGAATAGTACTTCAAGACAAGCATCAATAAGTCTTGCATAAGAGTTAACTCATAAAGCAATAAATCAAAGTAAAGGTGTTGAAGCAACACAAAGGAAGATTAAGTTTCAGCGGTTGCTTTCAACTTATAACATGTATATCTCATGGATATTGTCAACATAAAGTAATATAACAAGTGCAATATGCAAGTATGTAGGAATCAATGCACAGTTCACACAAGTGTTTGCTTCTTAAGGTGGAGGGAGATAGGTAAACTGACTCAACAATAAAAGTAAAAGAATGGTCCTTCAAAGAGGAAAGCATCGATTGCTGTATTTGTGCTAGAGCTTTTATTTTGAAAACATGAAACAATTTTGTCAACGATAGTAATAAAGCATATGAGTTATGTAAATTATATCTTACAAGTTGCAAGCCTCATGCATAGTATACTAATAGTGCCCGCACCTTGTCCTACTTAGCTTGGACTACCGGATCTTTGCATGCCATGTTTCAACCAAGTGTCACAAAGGGGTACCTCCATGCCGCCTGTACAAAGGTCTAAGGAGAATGCTCGCATTTTGGATTTCTCGCTTTTGATTATTCTCAACTTAGACATCCATACCGGGACAACATGGACAACAGATAATGGACTCCTCTTAAATGCATAAGCATGTAGCAACAATTATTATTCTCATATGAGATTGAGGATATATGTCCAAAACTGAAACTTCAACCATGATTCATGGCTTTAGTTAGCGGCCCAATGTTCTTCTCTAATAATTTTGCATGCTCCAACCACTAAGGTGATAGATCCTTCAGACAAGACGGACATGCATAGCAACTCACATGATATTCAACAATAGTTGATGGCGTTCCCCAGAAGCATGGTTATCGCACAACAAGCAACTTAATAAGAGATAAAGTGCATAAGTACATATTCAATACTACGATAGTTTTTAAGGCTATTTTGTCCCATGAGCTATATATTGCAAAGGTGAATGATGGAATTTTAAAGGTAGCACTCAAGCAATTTACTTTGGAATGGCGGAGAAATACCATGTAGTAGGTAGGTATGGTGGACACAAATGGCATAGTAGTTGGCTCAAGGATTTTGGATGCATGAGAAGTATTCCCTCTCGATACAAGGTTTAGGCTAGCAAGGTTTATTTGAAGCAAACTCAAGGATGAACCGGTGCAGCAAAACTCACATAAAAGACATATTGTAAACATTATAAGACTCTACACCGTCTTCCTTGTTGTTCAAAACTCAATACTAGATATTATCTAGACCTTAGAGAGACCAAATATGCAAATCAAATTTTAGCAAGCTCTATGTATTTCTTCATTAATGGGTGCAAAGCATATGATGCAAGAGCTTAAACATGAGCACAACAATTGCCAAGTATCACATTATCCAAGACATTTTAGAATTACTACATGTAGCATTTTCCAATTCCAACCATATAACAATTTAACGAAGAAGAAACTTCGCCTTGAACATTATGAGTAAAGCCTAAGGACATATTTGTCCATATGCAACAGCGGAGCGTGTCTCTCTCCCACAAAGTGAATGCTAGGATCCATTTTATTCAAACAAAAACAAAAACGAAAACAAACCGACGCTCCAAGTAAAGAACACAAGATGTGACTGAATAAAAATATAGTTTCAGGGGAGGAACCTGATGATGTTGTCGATGAAGAAGGGGATGCCTTGGGCATCCCCAAGCTTAGACGCTTGAGTATTCTTAAAATATGCAGGGGTGAACCACGGGGGCATCCCCAAGCTTAGAGCTTTCACTCCTCTTGATCATAGTATATCATACTCCTCTCTTGACCCTTGAAAACTTCCTTCACACCAAACTTCAAGCAAACTCATTAGAGGGTTAGTGCACAATTAATAATTCACACATTCAGAGGTGACACAATCATTATTTTCACTTCTGGACATTGCATAATGCTACTGGACATTAATGGATCAAAGAAATAAATCCAACATAGCAAAAGAGGCAATGCGAAATAAAAGGCAGAATCTGTCAAAAACAGAACAGTCCGTAAAGACGAATTTAGAGATGGCACCAGACTTGCTCAAATGGAAAAACTCAAAACTAATGAAAGTTGCGTACATATCTGAGGATCACGCTCGTAAATTGGCAGATTTTTTCGAATTTTCTACAGAGAATTGTGCCCAGATTCGTGACAGACAGCAATGCTGTTTCTGCGCAGCAATCCCAAATATAACATCAACTTTGACATAGAAACTTTACTTGGCACAAAAACATGATAAGGAGAGGTTGCTACAGTAGTAAACAACTTCCAAGACTCAACAAAACAAAAAATTGCTGTAGGTAAAAACATGGGTTGTCTCCCATAAGCGCTTTTCTTTAACGCCTTTCAGCTAGGCGAAAGTACAAATCAAGTAACATCGAGAGTAGAAGCATCAACATCATAGCTTGTTCTAATAATAGAATCAAAAGGCAACTTCATTCTCTTTCTAGGGAAGTGTTCCATACCTTTCTTGAGAGGAAATTGATATTTAATATTACCTTCCCTCATATCAATAACAGCACCAACAGTTCGAAGAAAAGGTCTTCCCAACACAATTGGACAAGATGCATTGCATTCGATATCCAAGACAACAAAATCAACGGGGACAAGGTTATTGTTAACCGTAATGTGCACATTATCAATCCTCCCCAAAGGTTTCTTTTTAACATTATCGGCAAGATTAACATCCAAATAACAATTCTTCAATGGTGGCAAGTCAAGCATATCATAAATCTTTTTAGGCATAACAGAAATACTTGCACCAAGATCACATAAAGCATTACATTCAAAGTCATTGAATTTCATTTTAATGATGGGCTCCCAACCATCTTCTAACTTTCTAGGAATAGAAGTTTCAAGTTTTAGTTTCTCTTCTCTAGCTTTTATGAGAGCATTTGTAATATGTTTTGTAAAGGCTAAATTTATAGCACTAGCATTAGGACTTTTAGCAAGTTTTTGTAAGAACTTTATAACTTCAGAGATGTGGCAATCATCAAAATCTAAATCATGATGAGCTACAGCAATGGGATCATTATTCCCAAGGTTGGAAAAAATTTCAGCAGTTTTATCACAAGCAGTTTCAGCAGTTTTAGCAGTTTCAGGCAGTTTTGTTCGCTTTGCACTAGGAGTAGAAACATTGCCAACACCAATTATATTACCATTGATAGTAGGAGGTGCAGCAACATGTGAAGAATTAGCATTACTAGTAGTGGTAATAGTCCAAACTTTAGCTACATTATTCTCTTTAGCTAGTTTTTCATTTTCTTCTCTATCCCACCTAGCACGCAGTTCAGCCATTAATCTTATATTCTCATTAATTCTAACTTGGATGGCATTTGCTGTAGTAGTAATTTTATTATCAATATCATTATTAGGCATAACTTTCAATTTTAAAAGATTAACATCAGAGGCAAGTCTATCAACTCTAGAAGCAATAGTATCAATTTTATCAAACTTTTCCTCAACAGATTTGTTAAAAGCAGTTTGTGTACTAATAAATTCTTTAAGCATGGCTTCAAGACCAGAGGGTACACTCCTATTATTATTGTAAGAATTCCCATAAGAATTACCATAACCATTACCATTAGCAGAAGGATATGGCCTATAGTTATTACCATAGTTGTTCCTATAAGCATTGTTGTTGAAATTATTATTTTTAATGAAATTCACATCAACATTTTCTTCTTGAGCAACCAATGAAGCTAAAGGAACATTATTAGGATCAACATTAGATCTACCATTAACAAGCATAGACATAATCACATCAATCTTATCACTCAAGGAAGAGGTTTCTTCAACAGAATTTACCTTCTTACCTTGTGGAGCTCTTTCCGTGTGCCATTCAGAGTAATTTATCATCATATCATCAAGAAGTTTTGTAGCCGCCCCCAATGTGATGGACATAAAGGTACCTCCAGCAGCTGAATCCAATAAATTTCGCGAAGAAAAATTTAGTCCTGCATAGAAGGTTTGGATGATCATCCAAGTAGTCAGTCCATGGGTTGGGCAATTCTTTACCAAAGTTTTCATTCTCTCCCAAGCTTGAGCAACATGTTCAGTATCTAATTGTTTAAAATTCATTATGCTACTTCTCAAAGATATAATTTTAGCGGGAGGATAATATCTACCAATAAAAGCATCCTTGCATTTAGTCCATGAATCAATACTATTCTTAGGCAAAGATAGCAACCAATCTTTAGCTCTTCCTCTTAATGAGAAAGGAAACACTTTCAATTTAATAATATCACCATCTACATCTTTATACTTTTGCATTTCACAAAGTTCAACAAAATTATTGAGATGGGCAGCAGCATCATCAGAACTAACACCAGAAAATTGATCTCTCATGACAAGATTTAGTAAAGCAGGTTTAATTTCAAAGAATTCTGCTGTAGTAGCAGGTGGAGCAATAGGTGTGCATAGGAAATCATTATTATTTGCATTTGTGAAGTCACATAACTTAGTATTCTCATGGTTGGCCATTTTAGCAACAGTAAA